>CAMXCT020006822.1:689184-849184 GCA_947184155.2 Cladocopium goreaui | reverse complement strand
GGTGATAGCCTCTGGTAATCCAACTGGTGATAGCCTCTGGTAATCCAACATAGCTATGGAACATGGCCCACTTATGGATGATTTAGAACTAAAAAATTGGTGGTTCTCCATGGCTAGATAGACAGATGGTATGCCGAAAATTATTTGGCTGTCGCATCCCTCAAGTTTGCAGACGAAGTGAAGGGCAATGGACAACCGCTGCAATAGAACAATCATCGATGGGGGATTTTCCAGTGCTATCATCGATTTTCCATTGATTTTCCATTGATTTTCCATTGCTAGCATTTGTTTTCATTGATGCCATCCCCCATTTCCAGTCTCTTGGTCGTATTTTTTTGAATTTCGGCTGGGTTGATGTGGTACACCCATAAAGCTTCAATGACTTGGAAAATAAAAAAAGGTGTAAACCATGAATTCAAGGTTTCTTCACGGAATTTCCACATTATGTTCCATGGTCAATGTGGGAAACTCAACAATACACCTACCATTTGCGGATGGTTTATACCACACATCTACGGTGATTTTGGGGAGGATTTATCATTGGGTTTACCACATTATATACATGGGTTTATTTCGCTATAGAGGGGATACCACATGATACCACCATTAATGCCGGGCTGAACCAGCACTGAAGTTTGGCCCATGATGGTGGCATGATCTCTCGGGCCCTGCAGGTCCCCATGACCATCCCAGAGTGACTTGACGATCCCCAAGGTGAATATAAACGGGGTTTTCCACATCATTGTAGTGAATATAAACCATATGCTAGCCATATATGCTAGCCATATATGCTAGCCATAGGGCGCCATATCTTAGCTATTCATGTAGTCACATCATTCCCACATGCCATGGCCTTGCCATGGCCGCTGGCCTTTTTTGCCACGGGGATCGGCACTGAGGATCCTATGACTCCCATCGGGGTAGGGCGGCAGGTGTCCTTTATGCCTGAAGCCTGGGATAGCCTCGAGGAGAGTGGATTTTTCAGCAAAGTTGGGCGATGTTTTTTTCGGATAAGACGTTCTTGACGGGGGATATGAATTCTGGGATATATGGGAGATATCATCAACAATGTTGATGTTAAACGAATCTATTGAAGGCATGCCCATTTTATGCTTTGGATACTTGTAGCAGTTGCCACTTTGCCGAACAATTTGGTAGCCATCCTGATTCAATTTTCACCGCAATTCTTTGAGTCTAGGCAGTGATAAAAGTTGTTGAGGTGTCCCCGTTTATTATATGGGGTGTGGGTCAACAAAAACGATCATCCCACTGACAAACTGCAACCCAGCAGAGAGATAAAAACGATCACCAGGTTTGTCGGAAAATAGAGTACCTCCAAATTTCATATATCATTAGCACTATTTAACAGTTTGCCATGGAAAGATCCACCATGTTTAATAGGTAAACCATCTATAAATGGGCCATCTATACCATGGCTATGTTAAATAACCAGAGGGTATCATTGGCACTATTTAACATGATCATTTTGGGGCATCCCCAATTTTCGGACCAACCTGTACCAGTTGGAAAGTGGCTAATACCGATACCACTCAGCTTATCCTGGTTGAAGAGCTGCTCATATTAAGGCTTTTGTTATTTTTGTTGTAATGATTGATTATTGTTATAACATCGTTGTCATTACTGTCTTTTTAAAAGACTGTTACTATATGACTATATGTTCCTATGTGTCTCGTTACTGTCTCTATGATCATTGTTGTTATCATTATCATAATCTATGATCGTTGTTAACATCAAACTTATTCAGAACTACAGGTGCCACTTCTTATTCTCATTACCGTGCTGTTTGGGAGATACATGTTGTGGTTTCGTTGGAAGCCGCAGTCAGATTGTCATGAATGTCGAACCCGGATTAATCAACCTCCTGGTTATAAACCCTAGTTGTAACTTGTAAAAGCCTAGTCAACCCCTGTAGAAACCAACTGAACTAACCATGGGGCACCATTAAACCTCCATCATTATTGGTTAAATCCCACGAAATCACCATGTTTGTTGATGAAATCTCCATTAGATCCCCAATTTCAAGCAGCTCTAGCTGGATTCTGAATCCATCGCCAGGAGAGCACAGAAGGCAATTTCCACTTACACCACGGATGGCGCCACCTAGGCATTCGAGTTTGGGATGGGCTGCGGGTTGCGAGGGAACAAAGGAGATGAAAACAACACCGTTCTGTGAGAGAGTCGGAAGATTTTTTTTGCTTGGTGAAGCATTGTGTGATATGGTGCAAAAAGAACAACTTTGCAGGGGACCTGGAAAGCCAATGTTTATAGAAGAAACATGCCTAGAGCTTCACAGAGTGATCTTGGGATGTTTTGAATATTGGACCTATCTTGGAAGCAACACCACAGAACCAGGATCTAACCAACAAGTCTTTGGGGATCTCCGCTGGATTTCAAAAGTGGTATCTATAGCACTTTGAGTGCAGCAAAGTGCCATGTCGTGCCCCAAGAATTCGTGCCCAAATCTCACAGTTTCACAGTAAATTGCGGATATTATAGAGACTGGTTTGTCAAAAATTCATGTACCACACTTATTTTCTTTGCCAATGGGGAATATGATCATCCTCCACCGGATGTGTTTTTCCTCAACCATTTTTTCAGAGCTTCAACTTTTCCATGCGAGGTGATCGACCTAGCTGCTCCTATTCAAGGACTTGGTGGTGCCGGATGGCTTTGGTCCATTTTCTTTGGTGATAAAATGGATAAACTGGTATTTATTTTGTTAGATGGTTCGTTTTTTTTTAAAATAACTTGGTCCATATTTTTTTGTGAGTAAAAAAGGCTAGGAGCCGAGCCATGATGGTCTGGTTCAAGTCCTGGGTGTAACAGCACCAGTTGTCAGGAACTTACTGCCATTTTTCCAATCATTTGATCCACCAATCAGGACATCCGTGCAAAACGTCGGGATTTTAGCCATTCTTTTTTTGGAGGGGTCCGGTGGGCTGCCAACAACGGGATTGTCCGGTTGGGGCTGGGATTTGTTGTTTATGAAGATCCAAGTTTGATGCTTGACTTATGATTTGAAGGTTAAACCCATTTTTTTTGCTTGAATCCATCTTTTTCCCCATCACAACTGTTAGATTTGCTTGGTGAAAACCAAGTTTTGGTCGGTGAAGCCCCAATTCTAGATGGTAAAACCAGTGAAATCCACCAATTTTCAACATTTTCATGCGGAGTTTTCTAGAGTTTCTCAGTTTTTCTTGGCATTCCCAATTTTTCTGGGTAAATTATAACGACCTCACTGTTCTCCCTCACTGGAAATCATGGTTAATAAAGGAAATCATCCCAAATTGCCTTAATTCAGGTTAGTGAAATATTATAATCTACTCTAATTTTTGGTTCCTGGTTTCAGCACAGCTTTCGTTTCCCGAATCACAGGAGGCGACCCTCTCAGCTGAACTTCGCAGCGGTGCTTCCCAGCGGCGTCAGCGATGTGAGCGTCGTGCAGAGCCAGAGGTGGAGCCCGGTGATCTAAGCGCATGGGGATGTGGGGAAATAGATGGGTATCCTCTGGTAAACTGTCCCATAACTATGGACAATCACATTTTTTAATGGGAAAATCAACTATTTATGGGAAATAGATGGGTACCCTCTGGTTATGTCAACATAGCTATTGAACATGGCCATAGAAATAGTGGATTTTCCCATTAAACATGGTGGATCTTTCAATAGCTATGTTAAATTACCAGAGGGTATCTCCATTTGACTTTTAAGTTTGAGTGTACCTGGTTCTTGCTGCTCAAGAGCGAGGTAGGTCAAAACCACTGATAATGACTTTTTGGGCCAAACTGACCAAAAACTGTGGCTAAAGGGATGGTATCTATCTATACATCTATCTATCTATCCTATTCTATTCTATCCTATTCTATTCTATCCTATCCTATTCTATTCTATCCTCTTCTATCCTCTTCTATCCTCTTCTATATTCTATATTCTATATTCTATATTCTATATTCTATATTCTATATTCTATATTCTATATTCTATATTCTATCCTATTCTATTCTATTCTATTCTAATCTATCTATCCATCTATCCATCTATCCATCTATCCATCTATCCATCTATCGATCTATCCATCTATCCATCTATCCATCTATCTATCCATCTATCTATCTATCCATCTATCTATCTATCCATCTATCCATCAATCAATCTATCTATCAATCTATCTAATCTAATCTAATCTAATCTATCTAAATCTATATAATCTAATCTAATCTAATCTAGTCTAGTCTAATCTAATCTAATCTAATCTATCTAATCTATGTAATCTATCTAATCTATCTATCTATCTACCTATCAATCAATCAATCAATCAATCAATCAATCTAATCTATCTAGTCTATCGATCTATCGATCTATCTATCTATGTATCTATCTATCTATCTATCTATCCATCTATCCATCTAATATATCTAATCTATTCTATCTAATCTATTATATCTAATCTATTCTATTCTATTCTGTTCTATGCTTTTCTATTCTATTCTATTTTATTCTATTCTCTCTCTCTCTCTCTATATATATATATATACCTCTCTACACTTTTATGCATACAAAATTGTTGTAAGTAATTATGTTGGTACCTCTTCTCCACAAAAAAACGGATGCTTTCAGAGATTTGGCAAGCCTTTCCACGTTAGTTAGACAGGAATCTGAGGAACTTGTGGGACCTGGTGACACCGGGGATACCTTGATATGGGATATAATTATCTTGAAATAGATAGAATATGGAATTTTAAAACAAATTCGATATAGTTCATGTTTTTTTTTCACAGGTCCATATTATACTCCAGGATGAGACAAGAATCGTTATAAGAACTTAGTTTGACTACAGAAAGATTACAGAAGAGATCCAAAATGCATCCCAAGGCATTACAGAAGAGGTTACATCCGCAATCCACCATGTTGGCAACATCGTTTTGGCAAATTGCCTCCGGACAATTTTTTCACCAATGGAGGATCTTCAGACCATAGATTCTTGCCATTTCTTGCTGAACGATAGGGATTCTACAGCCGGGGATGTTGAATTGCTCGAGGTTACCCTGCAGCAAAAGGGCCTTTTTGTCCACAAGATTTTTGATAGCAACCTCAAAAAATTGGGTCCTAGTTAGACACTTTCATGATGTTTCATGTAGTAGCCACAAACTCATTCTACCATCCTAGTCAGACAATCCTAGATCCAAAAATTGGATCCTAGTTAAATGATCTATTTCAGGGATGAGACATCTAGACCTTGTAGACCGAAGGAGAACTCCTTGAATTCTGCGCAGGTTGAAGTACCTGCCCAGATTGCGAATCATTTGGGCTTGCCTTACAGGCTTGATGATCATTTTTGCACCTCGGCAATTGGTTAAATCCGCTGCAGGAGACAATCCTTTGCGGGTGCATCCCAGGACTTGATATGTTGTTGGTTATAACATGTAATAATTATATGACATAGCCCAGCTAGATGAATGGATGATGTGTTTTTTTTTTTTTTTCCGGGTGATATGATTAGTTTAGCAACCACTTAGAAGTCCTGGGATGCACATCCAAGGTGATTATGGTGAATTCTCCGATGTTGATACGTTGGATATATGATATGAGTATTTTACAAACCTGGGCTTGCCATAAACCCATGGTTGTTTCAGTGCTAAACTAGTAACATTTGGCTTTGGGGTCCACCATCTTAAAGAAACATCCATATCACACATTTTGTCCGTCATTTGTTCGCATATGTACCTGCAAAAGACCATGCATATTTACAGCATGTGTCATACTTGTAACATATACCTGTAGATATACAAACTATACACGTGTGCTTATTTACATATGTACATGTTTTTTTTGCTATTATTCTTTTTATCTCTTCTTATCAATGCTAACAATTAAATTAAGATAATTACAGTAGTTGATAATTGATTCATTAATGACTTATTTATAACAAGTAGTAAAAGTCAGTCAATGGCTTGCGTTTTTTTTTTGTTTGTTTTGATATATATATATACACATTTATTCAAAATAAACGAGTTTTCTTGAATCTTTCTATTTTTTGTTTTGCTAGTCAGACAGCTACTCCTGTCTGAAGGCGGTCAGTGGGTGTCGTACACATGGGGACCGGGATCCCAGCCAACTTGGATGGATAGCTAAGAACTTGGATAGCTAAAAAACTATGCAAGATAGTATAACATACTAATAAAACATATTCTTTTATAACATAATACAGTATAACATAACACAGTATATAGTATAATATGTGATGTAAAATGTAACCTGATATAACATAATAAGACAAGATATAGTATGATATAACTCGATCTAATATAGCATAACCTAATATAACATAGCATGATATAATATAATATCATTTAATGTAATATGATACAATATGTTTTGATACAGCATGATATAATATAATAAAATACAATATAATATAATATGTTTTATTTTAATATGATATAAGATAATATGACGTAATATACTATGAAAGAACATATTCTGATATAACATATTAAGCTGCACTATGCTATAATTTAAAGTAATATGATATTCTTAAAACAACATAATCTATGTATATCATATAATACATGTTGGTTTGAGTTGGTGGTTTCCACTACACATTTGTTTCAACCCCCTTTGGCCCAAAGGCGGTCAGTGAGTGTTGGACACACATCGTTCTTGTACAGAACCAGCTTAGGTCTGGTCGAGCTTACGCAGTTTTTGGAAACACATACTTTCTTTCCAGACCGCCTAAACCACGTTTTTTCAAAACAACACTTTAGCTTGAAAACTTCAAGCTTCCCAACCCCCAAAATACCAACCCAAACCACCACCTAAGCACACGTTGATCCGTTTTCATTGGTATATCACCATTATCAGCATTATTCATTACTATTAGGGTGATGATGATAATGATGATGATGATGGTGGTGGTGATGATGATGGTGATGGTGATGGTGATGGTGATGATGATGATGATGATGATCATGGTGATGACAGCTATTGTTATTGTTATTGTCATTACTATCATTGTTTTATTTATCACTAAATTTTTGGTTCAATACCCAAGAGTTTCTGGGACAACATTTTTTCTTTCTGACTTTGACACTCTTGGCCTTTGTGTTGCTTACTCGCCCCGTTTCGATGGAAGGAGTACTGCAATCTAGTAGGTTCTTCTAGGGGATGTTTTTCTTTTTTAAACGGCGCGAAACTTGAAACTACACATGTTTATTGCGGAGTTTCCAACCATTTATTTCCTTGGTTGGTTGAACAGAGCAGATCCTCGACTTTCCAGGGTTCAAAAACCAGACATTTTTCGTAGGACAACCTCACCATCCCCCTGATGGTCTTCACCGACTATCGCCTGTGGGCCGGCGAGTTGATCTTCTGGTGCCTTGGAACTGGTTGGATGTGGCAACCTGAGATAAACTGATGAACTTATAAGGGCACCGAAAAAACCACCTTAGTGGGACGCACCATCAATTCCAAAGCAGGTACTTATCCGACTTAACACCTGGAAGAATTGGCCATGTTTAGTCTGAACTCATCCATTTATGGGGGCTACGCCATGACCATCCATTATGAACATAGTTGGGCATCGCTGCGAGCAGGAGGTGATGGAAAAATGTGCGATCTGCTTTTCGGGCACTAAAACTTGCCCATGTTTGACCCAGAAAACAACAAAACAAGGTGGGCTTCTTCAGAGGTGATCGAGGTCTGCTGTATGTTGGCAGTCAAGGGTGGAGGTCTGACCCCCTCTAGATTTTCCACGATTTTTCCCATGCATTCATCTCCTCCAGAGACATCAGCATGTTGAACCCTGAGCCAGGACAAAAACAGGTGTGTGAGAGAGAAAACTATATATCATGGATATATACGTATATATATATAGATAGATAGATAGATAGATAGATAGATAGATAGATAGATAGATAGTGATTATAAAGGCTACCCTCCCCTCCAACCTAAGTTTCTGGCCATTTCTAGTTTCTTTGAAGGGCGTTCTTCTTGAGGCGAAAGGGAGGTGAGACCCCAGCATAACTATGGCATTTGATGCCTAGGGTATACACATATACTGTAAATAGATATCTCAATATATTTTGGTTGAACTGGACTCCTATCGAGCTGCGGCTGCAGTCTTTGCAAAGCTGGCCTTGGATCTGACTTGTGGGAAGTCCACCCGGTTATGATGAAGGAAACGTCATCCTAGGATCCTGGAAAACCATTGGAAAACCATTCGTACCCAAACCGCGACTTTCATGTGGATAGTCCAAACGGATATCCACTGCTAGTTTTAGTTCCCCTGGGTCAAGACAGAGCCAGATGTAACGGCCACCAAGGATCTTGAATTTGCCGGTGCGACTTTTTTTGCTCTTCTATTTTGGCCATGGTACGCTGATTGCTCTGCCGGGTCTGGAAGAGATTGGGAATCCACATAGATTTTTTTCGGACTATGTGGAACGCTGTGTTATTTTGTCATCCTGAAATGTAGCTTCATTCAATATGGAACCGATTTGGGGATTCACACAACTTGGATTCCCAACATTTGGCCCTTGCTGATCAATGACCTGGGTGCCCCGAAAAGGCAACGGAAATGTCTCCTGTTTCTGTTGAATGAGATCAATCGATTTTGTCCAGTTTTTTGCCAACACATTTTAGATCATTTTGGGTATATATTTTTTGGCATTTTTGTAGTCTCTCATTTTCACCACTTTCCCTGTGGCGGACTTCGTCAGGACAGACGTGGGGCAAATGCTTTGCAGCGCTGGAGGTGCCGCTTCTCACGGTGTGACCTGGCGGAGAAGCGGACTTTTTGAGGGTGTTCCAGAGAATTTCAGCATCATTTGTAAGGGGTTTGTAAGGGGTTTGACCATTAAACTTAGTAGCTTAGTAAATTTCCAAAGTCAAGTCTGATTTAAGTCACCAGTTGACCCTGCTTTTGAATTATTTAACGAGATCTTAACCGCATTTAAGCATCATCACTGTGGAACTCCAAGTTTATTAACGAACCGACTATGACCATCTTATGGGGATGAACAGCAAATTTCTATTGGTTTTTATATATCACCATTTTTATGGGCTGGTTTACCCATCGTTATGACATTTATCTAAAATGGAGATAAAAAAGGTGATATAAAAATAGAGATATCACCATTTTATGATTGTTTTACCCACATTACAGAGTTATACATTAGGCGATAGGTGATGCTTTGATTCTGGCGGCCAGTCGCATGAGCGGGGATCACCCCATGATGGGAAAATCATCGAAGCTGGTTTCGTGGTTTCGTTCGCTGGGAGAATCACCGAAGTAAATGGTGGATTTTCCATTGCCATGCTAGATTACCAGAGGGTATTTCTGATGTAGGAATGAGAACAATTTGTGCAGATCATCTGAAATAGTATGATATAGCATGATATTGTGGGGATATAATCGGGATATTATGGGATATGTGGCTAACAAATTGATATGTAGTTAGTTGATTTGGTTGGGTATTGAATCAAAATTGTGAGTGCTTGATGATTATAGGGAACATGGCCCCCTGGCAGTTATAACTACCCGAATGGGTCCTATCTGGGATACACGTTGGATATTTAGCGGAAGTATGTATGCACATGGCCAAAAGAGCAGTTTCAAAACCCTAGTTAGTTGACGATTATTTTTATCATTTCATGGTGATGATATACTAAGATGATGTAGTAGGGTTCTGCCATTGGGATTTTGATTGATTGATAGTATGGTTGGGATAGCTGAGATAAGTGGGATATAAGACACATGAGTAGTTGCCAAAACCAATCGTTTTACCGGTTTTTCTGATGGGGATCTCATTGGGATATGGCTCGGCTGGCTGGGCCAGAGTCATGGAGGCGGTTGGTGCCTTCTCAGCCGATAGGTAAAAGATGAATAAAGATTACATTATTGCATACCCAACCGGCCCATCCATTTTGATCAAAAGGACATTGCTGGGTTGATCAAAATTTGTGGATGTATGTTTTTAAACACATATACAGATGTATTGAAAGACCCTTCCCAGTTTGAATGGAACCCTATGATGATGGATTCTTACCAGATATAAAATAGAAGGGCCTCATCTACAGGTAGTCAAGTTAGATTTATTGGTTGGTTCGCTATTGTGTGCCTTGTTGTATCATGCTACATCCCCACTTCTTTGTTGTCGCCAGATCCAGAAAGTTACGTATCAATATTCGACTCATTGTTGGTCGTTTGTTTGAACCCATTGCTTGAACGTTGACTGGTTGAATCCACCTCACGTTCAATCCTGACTTAGGAAGGCTAACAGTAAATGACAAAAACCTGTTTCCTTTCTTTTTTTGTGCGGCTCAAGCACCACCATTGGGTGTGTGCCCGTGTTCATGGGAAACCTTGTAGCGGCCCATCTAAGATCGGTCATATAGCCCTAGAAAGGTGAAACGTAACATCCTAGCTAATTTAATGGTGAGTGTCGCCTTTTGCAATGTTTTTCGGGTTTGCCAGACTATATCACCATTAGAATTTCTATCGGTTCATGCTTGACCCCATTTTTCTTGATTTAATTCCTAGTTCTTAGTTGGATCACCATTTAAAACCAAATTTGGGGGTTTATTCACATCAATCCCAGCTATTTTCATGTGAGCAGAAGGATACTGATCCCCTGATCGTGCTTTTTTCGTCCAGGATGATCTATGAATGGCTAGACGAGAGCGCTTCGCCCTTGTGGCAAGGCGGGTGGGATGGAATGCAACGAGCAGCAGTTGATGAGTAGCTGGTTAGCCATGGTTACCCTAGGATAAACTAACATAACCATGGAAAATCACCATCTTTAATAGGTAAATCAACTATAAATGGGCCATTTTCAATAGCTATGTTAAATTACCAGAGGGTAAACTAAGAAAATAGCCACGGGGAAGATCCAGGAACCAAAATTGATCTATGGTGGGATTTCCACTTTGTAAACTGTTAGTTTACAGGAGGGTAATGTAAAATGAATGGGTTGATATACTATTAAATTAGCATTTTATGGTTAATATAATACTCTGTTTTATGTAACCAACTATTTTATGGGGAGATGCACATATATATATATACACATCATTATATATATATGTATAGATAAACAAGAAGCAATGATGGGAAATGGTTTGGGGGAATCATCCCAAAAGGAGGATAACGGGAATATAAGCCAACCTTTTTTCTGGGGATATAATACCGATGTAATTGGAGATATAACCAACAATATGATTGTGGAATTGGTTGATCATTATCTGTATTCATATAGTGGGAATTTAAGCATTGTTCGTAGGGCTTTCAAGCATTAAACGGAGATACACATTGACATTGTTGATGATTGGTTCAGGGGTTAGTTATACCAGTTAAATCTGGGAGGTAATGACTTGAACTGGGAATACAGTATTGGGGTGATTTTCAAATCTGGTTTTAGGTGTTTGCCAGGCGGGTCTTGTGAATCAAGGGTTTTTCACCAAGCAACAACTGTGGCGGACCTCTTCAGTGGTTTGGAAAAATGAGGAACGATGATTGTTCTTGGGGTCTGTTTAGAATCATCCAGATGTTTCTTGATTGCTGCGTACTGTCCCCATTTCTTCTGTCTCTTCTTCCTCTTGTTTGTGTTTCTTGGTTCCCCTTGTTTTGTTGGTTCTCCTTCATAATGATCATAGACCCTTGTAAGAGCATTCGATTTCTGCAATTACCATCGTTCACTGGTTACACCACGATTCCTGGTGAGACCTCCCTTTTTTCACCCAGATCCATCGCTTTCACAAGATTCCTGACGGGTATTCACCAAGCAAAACCAAGCATCCGTGGTTGGAACAACCAGACTGGTAATTTGTGGGCCTTGAAACCCAGCCCACTCGGTAAATGGTGAAGGTTTAACCCCTTTTTTAAAGCCATGATGTTTGGAATCCCATTCATGGTGGGGTGACCATGGGGCCCCATGTAACGAATTACAATGCCACATATACTGAGTCCCATGATACTTCCATTCTCCATTCTTCGAAAAATTCTATACCCAAACCCTGATGGTTAGAGAACCATTTATAAAATATCCATTTCTGGTGAATTCACCATATTTATAGCCATTTTTCAGATTCCTGGTGTAACCACCATCATTTTGATGTTTCGTTTTCCAGGCCTGGGTCATGCCACGCCGCTCCGAAGTTCCGAAGCTCCAGGTATTTACATGTTGCGCATCTTGCAATTTCCGCGGCTCTACGGCGTCACCGGATTCGCCAGGCCTTTACGGAGTGATGGCTGGCCGAAAGAAGTGGAGACATTTCTTTACCCGGCCTGGTAAACGTTTACATAACTAGGGAAAGATCCACCATTTTAAATGGGAAAACTCACTATTTCTATGGCCATGTTCTATGTCGCTATGTTAAATTACCAGAGGGTATGCTTTTTTTTGATCCAACGGAGAACAGTGATTTATAGCCAATAGTGTTACCTTGTAAAATCAAAAAAAAACTGGATTATATGATTATATATATAGGTATGGGTGAAAATTGGGTACCCCAAATATTAGATGGTAAAAATACTAACAATAGACATTCCAATCTGTGGTCCCCCGGGTCTTATGAATTTTGAACAGACATATGTGGTTTTTATCACAAGAATATTCTGTGGTTATATGCTTTTGTAGTGATTTGAGACTTCAAACAATAGGCTTTTGACCAATCCCAAACGGCTTTAGCCATTCATAATTGGGATTGAACTAACCAAAAAGAGTGGTTTTTAACCGGAAAATCTGATATGGCCTAATTGGGGATATAGCCAATATATTTAGGTCAAATAAACATGGGAATCTAATGGGATACATATCCAACAACAATAGGAATTTAAACCAACAACCATCGGAAAATCAACGGTCTCCTTGGGGATACAGCCAATATATGGGGGATAAATTGTAATGGTGATGTTTTGTGGGATACAAAGCCAACAATATTCCTGCTTGGATGCGTTTGAACATGGGTTGTATACACTACTTTGTGGCAATTTCAATGGGGCAATGCTGATCAACCATCAAATTTGGACCTGATTTCCGACAATTCATTTAGTGGTAAATTTTGTTGTGACCTCACTAGACGATCTCATCCAAAAAACTAAGCGGAAACCTTTCATTTTCTAAAAACAATTTGCCTAGGTATTTAGATGGCTCTGTAATGGCTTCAAATATCCAGCAAACATGGTGAAATCACCAACAAAGCGTTGGGATGCAACAATTTTTAAAGCCTAGATGTTCCAAACACAACAGTACATCCCAAACAAGCAACGAGCTGCAGGAATACGGCCGCTGACGTGTGGTTCACCCCTCGGATCGCACATCGCTCGGCAACTAAACTAGAGTACATCCTCATTGTTAGCTCTGACGCAGATTTTTCTGGGGGAATCAGCATCGCTCCAGGTGGGTCCGTCGCTGGTTTCATGGCAGCAGTCGGGAGGTGCGCGCTGTGGTGAACATTCTGATGGCCTTGCTGATGTGCCCTGGCTGGGCCAAGGGAGGCCCCAGAGATTTTTTTGGCCTTTTTTGTAGAGATTTCCAGGGAGACCCTGGGTGGTTTCACGGAAAATCCGATGAATATGGATCGTAACTGGGGGCCCCGCCCTATTTTAGGACACCTCGATATCAATCTGAAATCCATGGTGAATCCGCCTTCGCTCAGTTATAATCAAATATAATCAAGTGACTTCCTGTTCAGATGGGAGCCTTGATGGAGAGCTGAGCAGTGTGTTTTTTTTTCAGAAAGGGAGGGAGTGTTTTGATGTCCGGCACCAGTAAACAACGAGAGGGATTTGAGCAGCTACAAGTGAATGTCTTCTGGGAGTTGAAACCAACGTGGTGTATTCAGTTCCAGCAGCACTGAGTGTTGGCTTTCAACTGTATCAAATCTCTGGGTCAGGGCGTGGTGGGTTTGCTGCACTAAAAGTTTAACTTTTGGCAGCGAATCAACGAACCACCCAGTTCAATCACCAGGTTTTGCTGCTTTTTGGTGCTTAAGTCAGGTATCGACGTTCTCCAAGTCCACATTTTTTCCACTAAATGAGCTAAATCCCACAGACTACCACGTTTTTCCATGTGCTCAGGTGCATTTTTTTCCTGCACGTTCTAACGTGTGCTTGGTTTGCCGTTGGCTCGTCCTCATCTGGCCTCCATGGCATGTCCACTCTGGAGCGGGGCGGGAACGGCAATGGCAGGTGGGTTTGAAAATCAAGTTTTTTTTGCTATAGAGATTTAATTGGGAGTAAAATTAACTATTTTTTTGGACATGTAGTAGGAATTAATGGGGTTGATATGAGATTGATATGGGATTTATATGGGATTTACATGGCAATGTACTTTGGCTATTTATTCTGAACCAAACAATGGGCAACGATATGAGAAAATGGAATCTATGTCGCCATTGCAGATTCCCTTCCCCAGGCCATTTGACTGCCGTACCCTGGAATGCAGGAATTTTGCACCAAACCCTGCAATGTTATATATTATATATATACACACAATACAATTAATACAATATATATATATATATGTAGTAATATATATATATATGTATATATATGTATGTATGTATGTATGCATGTATATACACATATATATATATATATGTATATATATATATGTATATATGTATATACATATATATGTATATATATATATATGTATATATATATATGTATATATATATGTATATATATGTATATATATAAATGTATATAATATATATAATATATAATTAATATATATATATGTATGTATGTATGTAATGTAATGTAATGTAATGTAATGTAATGTAATGTTATGTTATGTAATGTATGTATGTATGTATGTATGTGTGTGTGTATGTATGTATGTATGTATGTATGTATGTATGTATGTATGTATGTATGTATGTATGTATGTATGTATGTATGTATGTATGTATGTGTATGTATGTATGTATGTATGTATGTATGTATGTATGTATGTATGTATGTATGTATGTATGTATGTATGTATGTATGTATGTATATATATGTATATATATAAGTATATATATATATATGTATATATATATGTATATATATATGTATATATATGTATATATGTATATATAAATGCATAATATACATATAAAATATCATTAATATATATATGTGTAAGATATTACCCACAGACGCCGTGTGTTGCCCAGACATTAACATTGAGAATGTCGTGCTGTCCAATATATGATAGGAGAAATTGCAGAAAATACTGCGTATACGCAGTGTTTTCCAGTTTAGGATTCAAAGTTTTCAGAGCCTAGGTTTTAGGGTTTAGGGTTTTAGGGTTAGGGGTTTTAGGGTCCGCCAACACAGGTTGGCGCCCAAGGCAAATCGCGAGCTTCAAGTTCCACAGAAAACTAATCACAACAAATCATAATCTTTTATAGTCTCTTAGGGGGAACGCGCCCTACGCTCCAAAACCACCAGGGGCCCTTTTTGACCAGGGGCCTCTTGGAGGACCCCGCCCCAAACCCCAAAGGGCCCTTTTTGATCAGGGGCCTCCCTAAACCCCAAAACCACCAGGGGCCCTTTTTGACCAGGGGCCTCTTGTAGGACCGCCCCCCAAACCCCAAAACCACCAGGGGCCCTTTTTGACCAGGCGTCTTCTACCATGCAGCACAAACTGCCCAAACTTAAGTTCGCCCAGAGCACCAACTTAAGCAAAAACCTGCCAAACTTAAGTTAAGGCCAGGTCCAAACTTAAGCACAAACCGCCCAAACTCAAATTCGCCCAGGGCACCAACTTAAGCAAACACCTGCCAAACTTAAGTTAAGGCCAGGCCCAAACTTAAGCACAAACCGCCCAAACTTAAATTCGCCCAGGGCACCAGCTTAAGCACCGCCAGGCCCCAAGTTAAGTTAAGGCCAGGCCCAAACTTAAGCACAAACCGCCCAAACTTAAGTTCGCTCAGAGCACCAGCTTAAGCACCGCCAGGCCCCAACTTAAGTTAAGGCCAGGCCCAAACTTAAGCACAAACCGCCCAAACTTAAGTTCGCCCAGGGCACCAACGATTTGCCTTGCAGCGCCCTGACCTGATGAACATGTCTCTTGTATTGGGCCTGCCGCGGAAAATGCATCTTTGCAGATCCTCTTCAAATGCCACACGCCTGCCGTCGTTTATTTTCGGAAATGCAACAAAACCTTCATGTTTTTTTCTCACTTTTGACACGGTGCACAATCCCGCGCGCCTGCCACGCGAAACGGCATCTGAACGCCCAGAAGAGGTCCGAGCATGTGTGTTTTTAACATTTTGACTTCGAAACGCGCTTTGCCCCACAGCGGCGCGCGCTTTTTCGACGTCTCAACTTGCAAAAGTGATCCGAGCCCGTCCGTTTTTTTTTAATGCTTTTGACTTCGAAATGTGCTTCGCGCCACAACTGCATGCACTTTTTCGACCTCTCAACTTCCAAAAGCGGTCCGAGAATGGTGTGCTTTGTGCATTTTTGACTTCGAAATGTGCTTCGTGCCGCAACGGCGTGCAATTCTTCATCTCTCATCTGGCCAGCTGGCTCCGCACCCGCCGCTTTAGCGGGCCTACTTTTGGACCCTCCGGAGCCACAAATCATTGGAAAAACACTGCATTTCGCGGCTTTCCGACCTTTTCGCGCATCTGCATCTTCTTTCTTCTGACTCTTTCTGACTCTTTCTGACTCTTTCTGACTCTTTCTGACTCTTTCTGACTCTTTCTGACTCTTTCTGACTCTTTCTGACTCTTTCTCTTGTTTGATCTTCTTCCTTCTTTTCTTCTCCTCTCTCTGACTCTTCCCATCTCTGCTTTTTCATCTGTCCATATTGTCGGAAGTTTGACTTCTAAAACTTCCTTCGACAAGTACGCCTACAACTACAACTATGACAATAACTCGACGACGCAGTCTTTGGGGGGGAAAGGGGGTCAAAAGGCTGCAGCCGATTTTTACATCCATCCCGACCTTGCTTTAAAAAAAGGATGCTGCTTATATTTTTCGGAAAAGGTGGGCCCGACGCAGCCTTCGAAAAAAATCCATCAAAAACAGAAGAAATCCAAACATTATAATGACCTGAACCGCGCAATGCGTACGGGAGGACAAAACTTGTGCGCAAATGCAATGCAAAATTTTGCTTTAAATAATAACAAGGAGATTCCTCCCCCCAAAAAAGCATCAATTTTCCATACTTTTATGGCTTGCAGGAGCACGTTTTAGAACCCCACCATGCGTAGACTTTGGGGTTCTAAGTTGCTCTCCGTTGAGGGACGCTAAAAGCCTTGTATTTTTTGAAAGGGTACCATTTTAGAGACACATTTGGGTTCGAATTTGTCGGACACCTGCAGGCAAGAACAGGCGTCCACAAAGTTGTGGCGGTGTGAGGGCGATAATTCGGAGGCTGCACGGTTGTTTTTCTTCCTAGCACACGGGTGCCATGCAGCCCTGGATGCACCTAAAAAGGTGTGTCCAGACGCCGTGGATTCGTGCACCAAGACTGCGTGGGAGAACGGCGGGCTGCGGGGGATGCCACGGTTGCCGGTGTTCCTCTCCAAGCATAAGGTTCCCCTGGGTTCGCCCTGGATGCCAAGCATCCAGAGGCGAACCTGCAGATGCTGTGCGACTTCGTAGAAGAGGAAGGGGTAAGTTTGGGCACCCTCTTCCTGCCGCAGAGCATGGGGCTCTTGGCAGAAGGGGGGAGAGCCTTAGGCCCCCGAGCGCTAGGATTTTTACGGCCGCAGTGGCACGAAGAGCAACCTCAAAGATTCGCGGCAAGGACCGTTGTCGCCCTCCTCTGCCGCTTGGCAGGGGGGCCGGCAAACACTTAAAGAGGCGCTCCGTTCAGGCCCGGCCGGCATTCAACTTCTGCGCGACCTCAGTGGCCGTGCGCATCGCCGAAGGGCGATGGACTCGGTGTCATCCCTGGCCGGGGCAACTTGGCTCATTGAATTGAATAGCTAAGATTATTCCATGGGCCAAGCCGCCATAATTTTATAGGAAGTTGAGAAGCAATACTTCCGAGTTACGGATGACTTTTACCTGATGAAGGGTGGTGTGCGACTTTCCACTACATAACAATACATCACAAAAGATTCGACTTTGATGAAGGGTGGTGGGCGACTTTACATTGCATAACAATACATCACAAAAGATTTGACCTTGATGGAGGGTGGTGTGCGACTGTACACTACATAACAATACATCACAAAAGCATTGACCTTGATGAAGGGTGGTGCGCGACTTTACGCTACATAACAATACATAAGAAAAGAATTGACCTTGATGAAGGGCGGTGTGAGACTTGACATCACAGAAGAATACATCACAAAAGAATTGACCTTGATGAAGGTCGGTGTGAGACCAAGGGAAGTGATGACGAAGGGAGGCGGTGACAAAGGGAGTGTGGTGACTCTGGGAAGTGGTGACGAAGGGCGCGTGTTGACTTTGGGAAGTGGTGACTAAGGGAAGTTGCGAGGAAGGGAAGTGGTGAGGAAGGGAAGTGGTGACGATGGGAAGTGGTGACGAAGGGAAGTGGGACTTTGGGAAGTGGAGACTTTGTGATGACTGAAGCTGGAGCACGAAACCGTATATTTTTCCGTGCAAAGTGGTTGCAGGCGGCGGCGATGAAAGGTACCTCGTGTGTGCGGCGGGTGCGGCTGCGGGCGTTTCTGTCGCGAATGCGTTCCTCTCTGCGGCTGCGGATCGCATTGGAATGGCTGCATGATTGTTGTCATTTGGTGTTGCCATGTGCGTTGATCTGTGCAGGTTTGCAACATTATGCTGCAAAATTCAAACGCATTGTAATGGCTGCGTCAAGGTTGCTTCGCACCGCGGCTGCATGTGTAATGCTATTCTCTTTTGCAGCTGGACATCGTAAATCGCATTGGGGTGGCTGCATCAAGGCTGCGATATTGATTTGTCAGCAGGTTGTCTCAATTTTGGCTCTAGTAGTTTTCCTTTTAAAAGCCCTTTTAAAAAGCGTTTCCAAATCGTTTTTTTTTCGTTTTCGCGCCGAGATCCCGTAAATCGCCTCGGAATGGCTGCATCAAGGCTGTGAAAGCTTGCTGTGTGTAAAAGCTTCTCTGTGTAAAAGCTTGTTGTGTGTAAAAGCGTCTCTGTGTGTAAAAGCTTCTCTGTTTGAGAAGCTTGCTGTGCGTGTAAACGCTTGCCATGTCTAAAAGCACTGTGTGTAAAAAGTGTTCTGTGTGTAAGCGCTTGCTGTGTGTGAAAGCTTGCTGTGTGTAGAAGCTTGTTGTGTGTAAAAGCCTCTCTGTTTAAAAAGCTCGCTGTGTGTGTGCGTGTAAAAGCTTTCTTTGTGCAAGCTTTGTATCACAAAGTGTTACCGGGAAGTGCTTTGTGCAAGCTGTGTAGTACAAAGTAGTACTGTGGAGTGCTTTGCGCAAGCTTTGTAGTACAAAGTAGTACTGGGAAGTGCTTTATGCAAGCTTTGTAGTACAAAGTAGTACTGGGAAGTGCTTTGTGCTAGCTTTGTAGTACAAAGTAGTGCCGGGACGTGCTTTGTGCAAGCGTTGTAGTACACAGTAGTGCTGGGAAGTGCTTTACGCAAGCTTTTTAATACAAAGTAGCACTGGGAAGTGCTTTGTGCAAGCGTTGTAGTACAAAGTAGTACTGGGAACGTGCTTTGTGCAACCGTTGTAGTACACAGTAGTACTGGGAATGTGCTTTGTGCAACCGTTGTAGTACAAACTGGTACTGGGAAGTGCTTTGTGCAAGCTTCGTAGTACAAAGTAGTACCGGGAAGTGCCTTGCGCAAGCTTCGTAGTACAAAGTAGTACTGGGAAGTGCTTTTTGCAATCTTTGTAGCAGACTGTGGTACTGGGACGTAGTTTGTGCAAGCTTTGTAGTACAAAGTAGTCTTGCGAAGTGCCTTATGCAAGCTTTGTAATACAAAGTAATCCTCGGACGTGTTTTGTGCAAGCTTTGTAGTACAAAGTAGTAGCGGGAAGTGCTTTGTGCAAGCTTCGTAGTACAAAGTATTGCGGAAAGGCTTTTGTATGTTAATGCATCTGTGTCTCAGGTGTCTGTGTGCAAAAACTTTCTGCGCCCAGTGGTTTTTTTGTGCAAAAGACTTCTCTCTGACAGTAAGAGCTTTCCGGCGTGCAGAACAGCTAAGATGAGTTGAGGCGAAATTCAAGGAGATAAGAAAGGTTGATCAGTGCTCGGATGAGATGAAAACAGCTGAGAAGAACTTGCTTAGATGACATGTGAGAAGAGATGGGATGAGATGAGAAGAGCTGAGATGAGGTGAGAAGATCTCACATGATTTGAGATGCGATGAAGTGTTGAGTGCGAAGTGCAGGTGTGAAGTGCAAGTGTGACGTGTGAAGAGTGCAGTGTGAAATGTGAGGAAAATGTTTGCTTGCCGTTGCATTGCGCCGGGGCGGGGCGTGCGCAGGTCATGTTCCCGGACAAGATCTGTGCAACAGCTTCGCACAGAGCACGCACTGGCGCACGGCGCATGCAAGTTCTCTAGATGAGAAAGTTTTTATATATCCCCAAGGCAACTTCCACCCCGCCTCGTGCGGGTACTACTGGTAAAATCGTGCCCTTAGCGATTTATGATTGTGAGGATTTTTTGTTGCAGGGAGAGACTGAGTCTCAATTTTTGCTGAAAAGGGGTGAAAGCCCATGTGTACAAAGCCGCGGCAGTTTGCATTTCATAAGCCCGGGCTACAATTTTTCAACGATGATGAAGTTTCCTGAAATACATTGAAAATAGAATATTAAAGGTTAAGACATTTAATCGTTTTAAATAAATAAATAAATATAAATATAAATAAATAAATATATATATATTTGTACGCGCATTGAATTTGAAATATTATGCTTGTTCTTGCCGTGGCGATAGCTTCGCTCGACGCGCAGCTAAATTTGTAAGACCATCGTGATTTTTTCAAAGAAGAGCCGCATTTCACCGAAATGTGCTGTGTGTTTTTTTGGCTACACCCTATGAAGTCCTTGGTGCAATTCTTCCGGCCTGACTTTTGGGTCCCTTGGCTATACATTCTGTTTAGCGCAAGCTTTTGCTATTGTTCAGGGAGGTAAAGGGGCAAGCCAGACATTTACATACGGATTCTATCCCGCAGTATATGTCCACGCGTCCTCGTAGATGCATCACTTTCCAATGATATCACAAGAAATCGGAATATATCAATGTCTATCAAAGTATGTAATACGTCATGATTAATTTGTAGTAATCATGCGTCCGTCGTGTGGCATGTTTCCACCGCTGTCACACTATATTGATGTGGTCTTATTGTATCGCGGCTCATTTGTCTTGCTTAATTGAAAAAATAACACGCCTGAGGAACACTTAAAAGTTTGAACATTTTTGCGGACGCATATATTATCTATAGAATCATGTTGTTGTATGTAGTTGCATTTGTATACAAGTTGATGTGTATTGATTTCGCCTTGAGCTGTAGCATTGTAGCATACAAAAAAGCATGATCAGGCTCAATATGATGTCATTGCGCATATTGCTTGGTATGGTATACGTGAACAACTAAGGCAGGGGGTCTCATGCATGCACACCAGAAAGACATGGTATCGGCTGATGATTGAAGGAAGTTTAGAGGTCAAACTTCTGAGAATATGGACAGATGAACAGAATAGATGGGAAGAATCAGGAGAGAAGAGAAGAGAAGAAGAAAGAAGATCAAAAAAGAGAAAGAGTCAGAAAGAGTCAGAAGAAAGAAGATCCAGGTGCGCGAAAAGGTCGGAAAGTCGCGAAACGCAGTAGTTTTCCAATGATTTGTGGCTCCGGAGGGTCCAAAAGTAGGCCCGCTAAAGCGGCGGGTGCGGAGCCAGCTGGCCAGATGAGAGATGAAGAATTGCACACCGTTGCGGCGCGAAGCATATCATTTCGAAGTCAAAAGCGTAAAAAAATGGACGGGCCCGGAGCACTTTTGCAAGTTGAGACGTCGAAAAAGCGCGCGCCTCTGTGGCGCAAAGCACGTTTCGAAGTCAAAATGCGAAAAACACATGCTCGGACATCTTCTGGACGTTCAGATGCCGTTTCGCGTGGCAGGCGCGCGGGATTGTGCACCGTGTCAAAAGTGAGGAAAAAACGTGAAGGTTTTGTTGCATTTCCGAAAATAAACGACGGCAGGCGTGTGGCATTTGGATCTGCGAAGATGCATTTTCCGCGGCAGGCCCAATACAAGAGACATGTTCATCAGAGATGTTAGGAGGTCAGGGCGCTGATTTCCTGAGAGGGGTTGCATCTTGGAACATCAAATCTTCAGGTTTGCTGCGATGATTTTGCGTGACAGGTGCAGCACTTCGTATGACCTGGCAGCACTTTTTCGTGGCAGGCGCACTACTTTGGACAGGGGGACTGGAAAAATCGCAAAACGCATTGGCACGAGGCCGTCAGCTCTGCACTCAACTTTCCATTTTTGAAGGAAGTCTCGCAGAATTCTTTCGTTTTTGATGTTGTCAACTTCGAGAAATGCGGACCTCTCGCAGAACTGCTTCGTTTTTGACGTTGTCAAATTGAGGAAGTCTCGCAGAATAGCTTCGTTTCAAGCTTGCAGATAGATAGATAGATAGATAGATAGAAAGATCAGATAGATGGACAAATAGATAAATAATTAGATAGATAGATAGATAGGTAGACTGATGGATAGATAGATGGACAGACAGATAGATAGATAGATAGATAGAGAGAGAGAGAGAGACAGACAGACAGACAGACAGACAGACAGACAGACAGACAGACAGACAGACAGACAGACAGACAGACAGACAGACAGACAGACAGATAGATAGATAGATAGATAGGCAGATGGGTGATTAGATGAGAGAGGGAGAGAGATAGGTGATTAGATGGGAGAGAGAGATAGGTAGATTAGATACATAGATAGGTAGGTAGGTAGATAGTCAGAGAAAGAGAGAGAGAAAGAGAGAGAACGAGAGGAGACCTCAAGCACCTTTCGGTCCATCAGTGGCTGCGCTCTGGCCTCCGTGAGTCGCAACACCCAACCCTTCCTATAGCCTATAGGTTTCCTATTTTTGGAACTTCCGCCACCGCCTTGTGCGGTACTACTGGTATGCTGATCAAATTTTCCGTGTGCGGCGGGTATCTGCGGATACGCGGTGCTGCAGATGATTACCCGTGGAACTGTGTAATTGCAAGGCCAGTTGTACTTGGCCGCAGTCGGTAGGGCCAGTTATGTATGACTGTATGACCCGTGATGACCACAGGATAGTTTAGCCCCTTCGCGGTCGGCAATTTGCGCACGCTCTGGGCCCCGACCCTTTCCTACAAAACAGGAAATTGACAACAATATGGCACCCAGAGAAAGCAGGCGGCAGAAGCAAGAATATAATACAAAAGAAGGGATGATGATGCATGACGATAAAGATTGTAACGAATGACGCTTGATGTAGATGAGGGCTGCAGATAGCGATGATGACGAACACCTAGGCAAGGATATTGAGAAGACGTAAGAATAGATGATGTAAAAGCCAGGGGTGACAACAGCTTTTTTTGGAGAAAAATCGGTTGCAGGGATCTCTAAGATCAGGTCAAGCCAGCACTTGTTCCACCAGCCATATGCCTTTTTTTTGCGCGCCAAAAGAAAAGACAGCTACTACATATTGACTTTATATGGGCCCTCTTCACTTCGCTATCAGACAATGCGCCACGGAGGCGGCCGCTTGTTCCTCATTAAGCCGGGCCATGCACCCCGGGCTCTAGGGTGGCAGGGACTCGGGGTTATAAAGATTCTGGGGTTAACGACGGTTAAAGATTTTATGGTGGACGGATAAATGATTGGGTTGAGGGATTTTATAGGGTTGATGGATGTAAGGGTTGAAAGTTATTAGGGTTGAAGGAGCGAGGATTAAATGATTTTAGGGTTTGTAGATACTGAAATTTAAAGATTTTAGAGTTAAAGCATTTTGGGGTTAGAAGTTGTCGGGGTTAAGGGATTTTAGGTTTGAGAGATGTAAGGGTTCAAAGTTGTATGGTTAAAGTATTTTCGGGTTAGCTGATGTGAGTCAGGGCTGCGGGATTTTAAAGTCTCTGGAATATTTTTGGGTCATAAGAGATATAAGTTTAAGGGTTTTAGCGTTAAAGGATTTTTTCGGGTTGAAGGATGTTGGGGTTAAAGGTTGTTAGATTTAAACGCTGCCTCATGTAATTTCAATCGGGCTTGAGCCCACATGAGCACAAGCGCAAGTTACTGGCTTAAGCGCAGCCCGCCTTAAGTACAGCCCAACATAAGCACAACCCAGCTGAACTAAAACCTAACTTTTGAACAACCCAAACTTAGATACAAACTGCCTTAACTACGGCCGAATTTAAGCACAGTACAACTTAAGCGTAACACAGACATAGAACTTAAACAGCAACCTGTGTTGGCGCCCAAGTGCCGCAAGGCTCCTAAAATTTAGGGTCTTAGGGTTATGGTTCGTCGTCTGGGAAATCTCAAAACACTGGCCCTGCGCAGGTGTTTTAGCATGTTGAAGGATAATGTTAAACATGTTTAAACGCCGTTTGAACCTTCTGGGCAACACACAGCGCCTGGCTGTAAAAATAATAGCAATAATAATAATATATAATAATATATACAATAATACATATATATAATAATATATAAATATAATAATAAATATATATAATATATATAATGATATATAAATATAATAATATATATATATGTGTCATAATTTATATATAATAATATATACAATAATATACATATATAATACTATATATAATCATAATACATACAATAATATATATATATAATAGTATATAAAATAAGAATATATATAATAATATATAAACTACTAATTTATTTATATACATACAAAATAGTATATATATATATGATAATATATAACTATAATAATTATATATTTAATTATATATATTTAATAATCATATATATAATATATATATATAAAATAATATATATATATTAATAATGATAATGATAATGATGATAATAATAATGTATATATTTATAGTTATAAATATAATAATATATTTAATAGTATATATATATTATATAATATATATATAATATATATATATAATATATATATACATAATAATAATAATATATATATATAAAACAATATATATATAATAATTATATATAAAATCAAAAACCGGCAGATTTTAAAATTGGCAGATTTCTTAGATATTGCTTTGTGGACGGAATTGGGAATGTCCAACGAACAAAACTATATGTGTATTATATATATATACACGTTTAGCTTGACTTGGAAGCGGAGTCAATTTCCAGGTGCTGAAGTCTTGAGCTGATTTTTAGTAAGTTATTCTATTTTCATTGCCATCCCATGGCAGGATCATAGTTCAACAATTGAATCCCGTAGGCGAGATCGCAAGCATGGTTCTCTAGCTCTCCATCGTGATCTAGAAGGGAACTGAAAAGGCAATGTTGATACAGTGTACTGCAATGTACTGCAGATTACAGGGAAAAACTGGAATCGTTGTTTTTTTTCTTGATTTTTGTACACGTTTTTTTTGCGCAAAATGGTTTCAGGATGTCGTAACTTTTTCCTCATTCTGGTGATTAGCATCTTTGGGGTTGTACGCACTGAAAAGGGGCTGGATGTTGTGGAAAACACGGTGCCATTTTGTCTGCGCCATGGATCATGGTCCTCTCCTAATATCTCATGGCTACATTTGTCATGGAGTTTTCCTGTGGCTCCTGCAAGGTTTCATTGACTGCAAAGACTTGACTTGACACTTGTTTGTTTAGCGAGTCTGTGTAAGACCCGAGTGGAACCGAGCAGTGAAAACAGGCTACAGTGTACTAGGTAGAACAATGACTTCGGCAATGGAAGTTGGGGTCCATATCCAGCTTTACAAAAGCATGTTCTGCCGTTTAAATTGATCTTTTGATCCATCCCATTCCATGCTTCGAACGTCATTTTCCCTTTCGTTTCATGGCCATAAAATATCATGGAATGACAAACATTGAATCATGTTTGAGACACACCCATCTACAATTAGATACCAATGTTTATTGGTTAAACACGTTAAACACTAGTTAAACACGTCAAATTTTCATGTTTGTTGATTGATCCCATTTCGAGACAAAACACATGCAGGATCAATATCGCAAGAGTGCGGAATTGACCCTGAGCCGATTGCATCCCTCCCGAACCTTCGAGAAGCTTGGCTGGCAGTGTTTGGGCCCAGGAGGGTTCATGTGGTAATTACAAACAATCATAAATGATGCTTGTCATTTGGGGCTTATGAATGTATAATAATCCTGAAGTAGATAGCAAAAATAAATGACTATTAACTGTTTAAACTATATATTCCCATTTTAGTGAGGCTTTCTTGAATTGTTCACATTCTATCTACTCCAGGACGACTATATACACACACATATATATATATAATTATATATATAATTATATATATATATGTATATATGTATACAACATGTGTGTACATATATATATATATATGTAGATATATGATATATGTATATATATATATGTATGTATGTATGTATGTATTTATGTATGTATGTATGTAATGTAATGTAATGTAATGTAATGTAATGTAATGTAATGTAATGTAATGTTATGTATGTATGTATGTATAAATGTGCCAGGGTCAGAGCGGCTTCAGACTGAAAGCAATCCCCCCAGCATGATCTCTGAAACAGCTGCTATGCAAGGGAAATAATTAGAAACGCCGTTCCTAAACGTTTACGTTTGGTTGAAGGATCATCCACATGACTTTTGGATGAGAACTGGGGGTGTGACAACTTTTGACCCGAACAACTGCGGACTTTACAGTTGTCCACACGTCTTGTTTTTTTTGCTTCGCATTGCTCCAAGTTTTCAGCTCAGGAACATGCAGCTTGAGACTCAAATGGCTGCTTGGCGATGAACATTGATGTGAACTCGTAGGATCACCGATGGCTTCCGGATAAACGTTTTATCAGCATACCCACATGATCTTGGATGTCCTGGGATGTCCTGGCTAGTTAGTTGGTCAGCAACGCCCTGTGGCTACAACGCGAAAAACCAGTGATTTTGTCACCAAAGCAATTTTCAACATGTGTGAAAATTGTGTTTAGATTCTGGATGACATTTTTTTGTCTCTTATTATGTACACTCTGTTCATCAAACACGGCAATGGAAGATCGCGGAGCTTTCATCGGAACTTCATAGCTGGAAAAAATCGAACTAAATGGGGGATTTTCCAGCAAACCATGTTTGATTACCTGGAAGGTATTATGTAACCGATTCACCGAATATCACCATCGTATCAAACCTCGCTGGCTTACGCTGTCCAGTCTGGGCAATGACTTGGAAGCATAGCTGATTGAAACAGTGAAACCATCTGATTTCCTGCCCGCAAATTGGGGCCATCCTCCATTTCTGGGAGAAAAGGCACTGTATCATACAATGACGGGCCTATGCCAGCTACACCCATTAAAAGATTCCAAAATTCCCTCTGGTAAACTAACATAACTATGGAAAGATCCACGTACAACTACTTAGAGTCACTTAACGGTTAGTTCTCCCAGTTGAGCCATATTAAAACACATTAAAGCTAGACGTGTTGGTGCCAGATTTGATCTATACAGAGAGTGAACTAACCCCAAAATGGACAGACCTACCCTCTGGTTATGTCAACATAGCTATTGAAAATGGCCATTTATAGTGGATTTTCCCATTAAACATGGCGATTTTCCATAGTTATGTTAGTTTACCAGAGGGTATTCAGCAAATTTATACTGGATCATCGACCAACGATCAACCATTGTTTGGGGGTTTCCATAAATGGGGGATCCCAATAGCTGGTTGGTTTATAACGGAAAATCCGAAAATCAAATGGATGATTTTGGGGTACCCCCATTTCAGGAAACCTCCATTTTTTAATGGTTACCATCTTAGATGGTATTGGTTCTAGGTTCAAAAAATCATGAATTCCCAGACTTTCAAACCACCAACCCAAACCACCATGCAAGCATAAGTTGAATCTGTTCAAGCCATAAAGAATGGCATTGGACGTTCAGCTTTCTGCTCAGCTGAGGAGCGACTCCTAGCAGTCATGGCAACGGGGCTGGCTCTGTCGCTGGGGATCAAACCAGCCGGGAAGCAATGGAATACCCTCTGGTAAACATACAAAAAAACTGTGGAAAATCACCATTTTGAATGGGTAAATTAACGAACTAAATTTTAAATGCATATTAGCTATGTAACAAATTACCAGAGGGTAATTAGAAAACCAAACTTGTTGGCCCGTTGGCCATGTTAGCCATGTTCCCAATTTCCAGGTGCCCAGCTAAATCACATTTGGAACTTGAGGGCGCAGGGAACTACAGGTTTTGTCCGTTATTGATCATTATAGATACCCTCTGGTAAACATACAAAAAACTATGGAAAGATCCACCATTTTTCATGGGTAAATCCACTATAAATGGACCATTTTCAATAGCTATGTTTGTTTACCAGAGGGTATTATAAATATTATGGATATTATGGATAATCACTATTATCACATATTACCACATATTATCAACATTCTTGGTCCCAGTCATTTTGGGGCACCAGCCATTTTGGATTTTGTCCCATAGGTTGCCCAGCCAAGGTTGGGAGGGTCCATCTTCACCTCTATCGTCACCAACGACATCTCCGATCCTTGGGGCATTTGGTATTCAGAATCCAACTTCGGAAGTTCCCACCAGGCATCCAACCATTGGTTGACTCACTCGGGCGATGACTATGGCCATCAGTTCGGAGGCCTGAAGAGAATACCCCTGAACCTTTGACAATTTCACTTCCCGAATCTTTCAATAAAGACCAAAGTTTGAATTCCGAAATTCCAGAAGACAAAGGTTCAAACATTTTCAAACATTTGAAACATCTGAAACAGTTGAGACAGGTCAATCTTGTGAGAACTTTCGATTTCTTCGCCGTGGTGCCGTGCCCACTGGTGGCACTGGCCAAAAAAGCCCCAGGATATTTGTCGTGTACGGCGGATGCAAAAGGAGGCAGAGTATCAGGTGGGCGTGGGCAACTCATCAAAGTATTGCTGGATTGAAATTTTTTGGATGATAAATTGCAGTATCCATCAATGAATATTACTAAGATAGCTGGGAAATCTTAAATTTTTCAATGGATATCTAGAATGAATGGAAAGTAGAGATTTGGATCCGAGATTTGTGGTTGAATATGGACCCAGCTTGAGCATTCAACCAAAGAAAGTTGGTACCGAACTCATCTGGTTGGTGGTTTCCAACATTTTTTATTTTCCATAATATATGAGATAATCCTTCCCATTGACTAATCTTTTTTAAGATGGTTAAAACCACCAACCAGTCATACAAATTGGAATTTAGAAGACACACACACACAAGAAATTGGCCCTGAAATTTCAAACCACAAAGACCAGGGATTTAACTATCAACAGTAATAGGATGTCAGCCACAAATGATTGCTTATAGGCTAGGGAGTATATATATATGTATATGTATATGTATGTATGTATGTATTTATTTATTTATTTCCAAGGTGGTAGAACACGGAATCGATAATTTCGGCCTCAAAAAGAAGATTCCATCATCGAATAGAATATTAAAACCCGAAAAAAGAACCTGTACATTTTTTTTTTGTGTGTGTCTGGACACCCGATGCATTGAACAATGGTTTGTTTCATGTATGTGCTCCACCTTTTAGAGGGTTGGCTTTTAGCAGCTGACGTCAACATTGATGAAACCCATACATTTGCGGATTTTCTCATCACCAAAGAAAGGGACAACCAAGCACATGAGGATACTTTCAAACCAGCAAGCCTGCGGAAACAATGAGATAGTACGGACGATTCATCTAGACTGGCTGGACATTCGTTGGTCCGCAAACAGCAACAAACCGCGTTTAACCAAGCGACTGGCGACTTCAGCCACACAGCTTGCGATATAAATGGCCCAGGAGGAACCAACAGTTTGGACTGTGTTGATGAATTTTATGAAGCAAGAAAGTAGACTCTACTTCCCAGGGAAATAAATTATTTGGAATCTATTTTGTGAGAAACATATTTTCCTCAAAATACATGCGCATGTATATAATATATATATATCTCACTACACCCTTTGTGTATTCCCGTATTACTTTGCTGCTGCTGCTGCTGCTGCTGCGGCTGCTGCTGCTGCTGCTGCTGCTGGAGCTCGCAAGGGGTTAATGGAATGGGTTAAGAAACCTAGTCACCTAGTTTAGAGTCTATTTGCCAGCCACATTTCTTAGCCAATGGATCCTAGTTAAGAAACATTTTGAACTCAAGTCCCAACATATATATTTTCGCATCCTAAGCCTCGGCCACAGTAGTCGTCACGACAAATATAGGGGCACCATCTGACTGCGACAAGCACCATCCTACCTGTACCTGGGATGATTCCACGGATGGGAATCAGATCCACTTTCACATGGAAAATCGACCAGGAAGCTCCAGGAAGCAATGGAAAAGAAGTGGCGAAAAAACCTCATGAAAGATATGGAAAAAAGGGGTAAACCTTTTCACTTCCAGATGAGAAAAAAGGCCAAGAGGATATCCATATCTCCTTCTCCAGGTCTCTGATTTCTTCATGATTTATCCAGTGAGGGAGCCCAGATCTGATCGGCTTTGAGGATGCTTGCAGGAAAACACTGGGATCTTCAGATCCAAAGATCGGCAATGATAAATCCAGTATTTTTCAAGTTTAACCAAGAGTAACATGGGTCAAAGTATATTAGTGTCGTCAACCTCAATCTTCGGACCTAAGAAATCAAGGCTCTGGGAAGGTTTTTAGTAGTGGGAATCCCCAGTTTGGTTGTTCATCCCTTCATATGTGCGACATCTTTGCTAAGCTTCTACCCAATTCAGACGGTGCTTTGGTGTGATTCTTATTGGCTACCTCTTGATTCTTACGAATTATTGGCTACCCAATCTATGTCCTGTTGGCCATGTCCTCATTGTTGCTGGTTAAATCAAGACCCATCATTTCTGCGTATGAATTGCTTCCTATTCACATCCATGTCATGTCCTTACGACACCTCGACACCGTTCATTAGAGGTGCACCCGTGATTCTGACACCACGACAATCCCGCACCGGGATGAGTGGAATGCGTTCTGCCATATTCATGGCTCTGATGAATTCCACATTTTTGATAGTTCTCAATATTGTTTCATCCCATCCCAAACATTTGCACTTGTTGTTATATCTCCACTTAATATCCAAGATTTCATGGTGAATGTCAACTTTTTGATGGCAATATTAAGCAATATTCGTAAAAATGAAAACAGTAGCTGCCAATTTGAATGTTATAGATATAATTATGATAACAATAATAAGTTGACAGCAATGACAGATGATAAGGCACCAATGACAATGAACATAGACAACTGGGTTTGTCTGAAAAAAAGGGCCATATTTTTCCTCTTACAATGGCCATAGACTGGGGGTACTGTTTTCAGACAGACCCACATCTCATATTGTTGGTTGTATATATCCAATTATATCCCTGCCGCATACACGTATCAAAATAGGAAGGAAGTTGTTTCCATCCCCAGTGCGGGTTATGGTTGCTTCAAACCCGGATGTTTGGTTGTAAACACACCTAAGTTCCACATAGTATAGTGTTGGTTAGATATATATATATATCTCTCTCTCTCTATCTATCTATATATATATACACACCATGATATAGATCTCAGTAAATTCACCACTTTCAGACACACCTAAGATAACCACAATGGTAAGCTGCCGTTAAGCTGCTAAGCTGATCTTAAGCACTTCTCAGGTCTCCTGGGCTTTGGAGTTGCAGGTGAAGGTGCCGCCTGGGTAGTGAATGGAAGCAGTATCGCCAAAATTTCTGCAATGACAGGAACGATATGAGTTTTTGCAATTTGAATCAATCTGATGGAAGCCGTTTGAGAATGCCTTGCATTTTTGTGGTTCACCTGTTTTGAGAAACATCCGCAGGATACATGCTGTGTTGATCCATGTGACATTCCCAGTCTCCATTTTGGTAGGTTGACCAGGCCATTGGATACTAAGATGCCATGGTTTTACCTATTTTCTGAGTAAACCTTGGTAAAAAACATGGGTCAGAAATGATGGGTTTGTTTGAGTTTGTATTCGTATAAATATGTTTTTGAAGATACCTCACTGAAAACAAGCATTTTCGGGACCCCTAAAGGCCCTAAATCTGTTGATCATCATCCTATTGCAACGACCACAAAGGGGCACACCCATTTTCAACCCATGTTGTTGCTTGTCGATATCCCAGTATATCCCCATTGTATCCCTGTTACAAAAGCCTTTGTATCAAACATAGGAAGGAGATGGTTTCCATCTTTCCGTCCCCCAATTGTGCGGCTTACTTCCCCATTCATGGTTGATACATCAGAAAAAATCCAGTAAATCAGCCATTTTCAGACACCTTAGATAATAATCATATGTAAATTCATAATCACCGCTATTATGTCCCATCATGTTGATATTATCCCATCAAATCCCAAAAAAACAACCATTCTTCCATTATCTTCAGAGACTTAAGACATGATGATTGTAAATCCCACAATCATGATAACATGACAATCATATTGATAGTAATAACATGTACCCTCTGGTAATTTAACATAGCTATTGAAAATGGCCATTTATATTGAGTTTTCCCATTAAAAATGGTGAGTCTCCATAGTTATGTTAGTTTACCGGAGGGTAATAACTTCTCAATCCCAGGAATCAGCCATGTTTTTTTTTGCTACAAGCAGGACCATCTGCAGAACAACATGTCGAGGGTGGCTCCACCTTGCAAGCAGGCGGAAATCACATCCACCATAGTTTCTGGTGGCTGTTTAATAACGGGGAAAGGGATTGCTACCAGTTACTATATGGGTAATATAATTAAAGCAGATGGAAATGGTAAAGATACCACTTTAAAGAACCAATTTACAGAACCAATTTACAGATGGAAATATGTTACGATTGGTTTCCATATCATGATGCACATGTTTAGTACATCAATCCAGAAGGTGTTTAAAAAGATTGGACGGATCCCAACCACTTTTTATCTTGCAGGGTATCTAAGATTGGCCATGTGAAAGGCCGATGCGTGGTTTTTTTCTCTGGATGTTTATGGTAAATGATGGAGCGTCAAAGGGTAAGTTGAATGGGCATGTCTGGGCTGCCTAGCAACTTAATGATGTCTTAATGGCTCAATCCGTTTCAATCTTTGCTGGAACACGGACTAGTCAGCCAGAAGATCACTTTTTATTGTGCATCAAAGATTGACCCTGATATCAGTTTTTTTTAGCAAAAAAAACAATTAAACGACTAGCCGCATATTTAGAGACAGGAGTTCCAATGATGGCGATATATTTCTGCAGCCCCAAAAGAACGCTTGGAGATTTGGAGATCAGGCCACGACGTGAGATGGCGATATAGGTGGTTTATGGTGGTTTCATCAAAGTGAATTCATGACTATAATGAGTTTATAATATATATATATTTATCAATCTAAAATAATACAATATATGATTTCTGATTATGATTTTATCATATCTATAGCAATCTATGTATGTATATATATATTACTCCACTGTACTGCTATCATATGCCATCATGAATCATGTTTTTTTTTTTAAAGACTGTACTGCTATCATGACTATTGACATTACTATCTTAGATTGTTGCAAGTTACGGAAAACACCATACCCATGGCCCAACGATATATCTCTATGCATAGTACCCCTCAAAACGATGGAAAAGCAATTTGTCACTAGGTTCAAATCAGATTTCACTTCCTCTCTCTTCTTTCGTGGTTGATATATATATATATATATGTATTGAAAGATATCCTAATTGCAATTGTTTGGAGATCTGACATCCATCTCCCCTCGTGAACCGCTTGAAAGCGAGGAGATGTACGCGATGCTTCCAGACTTTCTGTATCGTGAGCTGTGCCGGGAGGTGCTATGGGATCTCTAGGATTCACTGGGGACCCGACAAGGGGGATTGGTCGATGATTTTCATCTTCACGAAGGTCACCGGTTGATTTTTCCGGCTGTTTTTTTTGCTGCACTGGGATTTATGGTGGAGATATAGTTGGGCTTAGGATAAACTTCGAATTGGGGCCCTCTTCCTGCACTACCTATACCTGGCTTATTGGAGATGAAGCCAGCATTAATGAGATTTGATAGGGGTATTTGAAATGGCTCACTAGAAAATGTGCGCTTTTCTGAAGGATTTGAAGGTATTCGCGCGGGAAGTACGGGATTAAACCTGAAAAAGTTGGGATAAATTACAACTACCTCACAAAGACCTCGCGAAAGATTGGGTAGGATTGTGGGGAATATCCTAAAATGAGCTTGTTCCAGATTTGGGAATAGTAATTTGTCCAGATGAAGCAATGTCTCCAATTTGGTTCATGAAAAAGGTTGGGTAATACACATTGTGTGTGTATATATATATACACATATGGGTATAGTCCATTCAAGAGTTCTTTACAGTGTTTCAAGTGTTTCATACCACATAAGGAAGTTCAGACCTTTAGGTTTGGGTGGGGTGGAGGGTTGAGGGGATTCGGGTTGGGTGTGGGGGGGGGGGGGATTAGGGTTAGGTGTGGGGGTGTGGGGGGGGTTAGGGTTGTGTGTATGTCAGCATATGGGTTGGAACTCTTGAATGGACTATACCAATGTATTATCCATTTACACACATACATGTGAATACTTACAGGCTACAAAAACCGGCATTCATACAGAGCCAACAAAAGATGTGAATACGTCGGCAGTTTCAAGCCATCCCCCGCGGCCCCAAAAACGGGGTGCCCCACCTAGTCATTGAAGTGCCAGACATAGCGAACTGAAAAATCAGCATTTTGATAGGAAGGTTATCGAACTAAGTTGGCCATGGCCATGGCTTCCATAGTTAGATTAGGTTAGTTTGCTGGGTTACTGGAGGGGAAAGGAACTGTCACCAATTGCACAAGACAAGAAACAAAAGTTGCGCTGGATGGTTTTTCTCACTAGATAGAAATGATGCTTAGTATTGAGATGCCACCAAAGCCGGCCGTGAAACCTGATCGCTTAATGTAAGGTTTGGGGATGTTTTGGGCGGTTTGGACTTTCTGATCGACCGCCATTTGGTAATGAAACATGGCAACGAAAAATAACAGTGATGATGATTTGCATCTTGAATCTGTGACTTTCCAGACAGTCGGCTTTGATGAAACCAGAGGATATCCCTTGAGCATTTTTGATATGGTCAGTGTTTTCACACAACATATCCAATTCTCGGGGTTTATCCCCTTAGTCCATTTTTTTTCATGTTTTTCGTTCAAATCATTCATTATAGTTGATCTACTCAATAAATATACGGTTCTTGTTGGTGAATACATATTTTTCCGATGTTGTAGTTATCCAGAATCAAAGATCATCGTCGTTGTTAAACCTTTTTCTTCTATCTGCAACACCCATTTTTCAGCGTTTTGCCAGAGGCGTTGACTCCCTTGTTGCAAAAGCATAGCGTGCTCTATGACATTACAAGCCACTGGGATTTTTAGTGATGAGTCCCTGGGTTTGTCTGAACATTTGTCGGACACCGAACTCCAATGGTTACCCTCTGGCCCTCTGGGAATCAAACATGGCAATTGAAATCCCCGAACTAAATGGAGGTTTATTTATAGCTGGGAAAATCATCTATACATGGGGCATTTTCCATTGCCAAGGCTACCAAGTGTGATTACCGGGAGATAATTATCATTTAATCATAATCCCTATTAAAGGAGAGCCATTTTGGGCATGCCGTGAGTATGCCCCATTGTTCAGATGCACCCATATAGAAAAGTCGACTGGCAATGCCCGCATGAAAATTGTGATCACTTTGCCCAGGAGGAGAGTGTTCACTCCCAGTTTATCTATTGAGAAGGACCAACTTTAAAGTCGTACTTTATCACTATACTTCATCCTTGACTATAAATGGTGACACATCTGGAGGGGATCTCAGTTTCGCCACGTGGGCTTGTCTCACATTGTTGTTAACCCAAAGCCGACTTGTTTATTGTCATTGTCCAAGCCATGAAGTGCCATTCCGGGGTATTTTGAAAGAAATCGATATTTGCCATGAACAACAACTAGGCTATATACCCAACTTCGATTATATACCCATGACTACCCATGTATGGCGGTCCGACCTCAGATAGGGACTTGTGGTAATGGCCAATGTTAGGATTCCCAATAATGGTAGAATGACCATGTCCAAAATCAAACATTTTTTCAATCATACCATCGCCAATAATTAAACCAATTGGGAATCATTTCCGAGTCGTCCATTTTTTGACCTTAACCATGTATTATCATATCAAATGGACACGTTCCCCATTCATAGATGTTTTCCTTACATTTTCACCCACACATATAATTAGTTTTCTTGAGAAAGACAAGAAAATGGGTCAACATATTGACTCTCCTAAATGATTCAACAATAAGTCCTTCCGATGAACACATGATATTGACTCATTTGAACATCGAATGGAAAACCCAATGGAAAACTTACGTGTTCCCCGTTTGCAGCTGATTCCTCCACATTGTTCCCCCCAAGAAAATATAGCTGATTTCTCCACCATTTCTACAAAACATCGCAGTTTTGGTGCGAAGTGTTTGGTCATGTTTTGAGAGCGGTGAAACATGTAGGCCCATGTAGGCCCATGTAGGCACCATTTTCCAATGTAATTTAGCCTACTTTGTAGAGTTCTATACTCATAAATGGATAGAAATGGGGCCTATATCTCTCAGCTGTCTGCTCGCTTTTGCTCTCGTAAGGCCACCACTTGGGCTTCCAGTATGACCTGTGCTCCTTGACATTGACCGAGCCGTTAACCATGCCATTGTTGATTGGTTATGAAATCGGGATTTAACCAGCAAAACATGGATTTCATAGGAAGACATAGGGATGTCATTGATAACTTATTGTTGATTAGTTATGAAATGGGGGGGTTGTACTACTTAGTTTACTGGGGATAAAGATAGCCCAAAATAGGGACCCGTTGACCAATGAATATCATGGGATGGGATAGGGGTATTTTTCATGGCTCAACTGTTGGTTTGTTACAAGGATTGAACATGGTTGAACTAACAAACATGACTATTTAAGTCAACGAAGACCTGGATCTAATAGCCAAATGTTGTTTACACCTTAAACAAAATATGCATATAAGTTATATGATTGTATAAGTGATAAAATTTACCAGTAGTACCCGCACGAGGCGGGGCGAAAGTTGCCTTAGGGTTGTACTAAAAGACCTTTTTCATCTATAGAACTTGCATGCGCCGTGCGCCAGCCAGGCCCGTGCGTGCTTTGTGCGAATCTGTTGCACGGTTGTTGCCCAAGAACATGACCTGTGCGCGACCCCGGTGCAATGCAACGCCACGCAAACACTTTCTTCACACTTCGCACTGCGCTCTTCACACCCTGCACTCCAGACTTCACACTTGCACTTCACACTCCGCACTTCATCTCAACTCATCTCATCTGAGCTCTTCTCATCTCACTTCATGTCTTTTCATTGTAACGCTTTAGCCATGGCGCATGAGAATTGGGCCGCGCTGCCACAACCCATACCACAACTGCTTCACCTTGTTCGTTTCTACATAATGTATCTAGTCACCACTTCCCTTCGTCACCACTTCTGTAAGTCACCACTTCCCTTAGCCACCACTTCCCCAAGTCACTACTTCCCTTGGTCACCACTTCCTTTAGTCACCGCTTTCTGTAAGTCAGCCACTTCCCTTTGTCACCACTTCCCTTGGCCACCATTTCCCTTAGCCACCACTTCCCTTATAATAGTCACCGCTTCCCTTAGTCACCACTTCCCTTAGTCACCACTTCCCTCAGTCACCATCCTTCGTCACCACCCTTCGTCGTCACCCTTCGTCATCACCCTTCCTCCTCACTTCCCTGAGTTATGTGATGTACTGTTACGCAAAGTAAAGTCTCACACCACCCTTCGATCCCCTCTTTCATGTGATGTATTGTTGTGTGATGTAAAGTCTCACACCACCCTTCGTGATGTCTTGTTATGTGATGTGCAGTCACTGGAATAAAAGTCATCCGTAACTCGGAAGATTGCTTCCCAACTTCCTTTGATAAGCTGCTCCCAATGAACGGTATCCCCGGGATCCCCTGTCTCCGGGACACAGCATGGCCCCATGGCTAAAACTAGCTCCGCAAGTCACCCGTTGAATCTAAATCACCCACTGCTGGTATATCCATTACTATCTATATATATATAATATACACATATCCCCCCGTTATCTCCCCATTATATATATCTATATCTATATCTATATCTATATCTATATCTATACAAATACAAAAACGCAAGCAGAAAGTTGAAATCCTCCATAACATAGTTCCCAAATTTGTTTCCTAAAATATTCCCTCACCTTGGCATTCGTTTTTGTCTTACTATTAGTTACCATTCAGTATATTCAACTTATTCAATGTATTATATTCAATAGTACCAGTTGGATATACTACATTATGGTTGAACATTCAGTTGAAATACTCCATAATATCAGTATATTCAGTATATTCCAATGTTCTATTCCATAATATTACCATAATATTACCATAATATTCTCACTTGGAGGATCACCCCACTTAAGAAGTGGTTCATAACCATAGTAAAAAACCTCATTTCTTGATGGGATAAACCACTTAGGTGAGATCATCCTCAAAGAATCATACAATTCCATGTAGTGTAGGTTCTCCATATATTTCCATAATATTCCATAATATTCCATAATATTCCATAATATTCCATAATATTCCATAATATTCCACAATATTCCATAATATTCCATAATATTCCATAATATTCCATAATATTCCATAATATTCCATAATATTCCATAATATTCCATAATATTCCATAATATTCCATAATATTCCATAATATTCCATAATATTCCATAATATTCCATAATATTCCATAATATTCCATAATATTCCATAATATTCCATAATATTCCATAATATTCCATAATATTCCATAATATTCCATAATATTCCATAATATTCCATAATATTCCATAATATTCCATAATATTCCATAATATTCCATAATATTCCATAATATTCCATAATATTCCATAATATTCCACAATATTCCACAATATTCCACAATATTCCATAATATTCCATAATATTCCATAATATTCCATAATATTCCATAATATTCCATAATATTCCACAATATTCCATATTCCATATTCCATAATATTCCATAATATTCCATAATATTCCATAATATTCCATAATATTCCATAATATTCCATAATATTCCATAATATTCCATAATATTCCATAATATTCCATAATATTCCATAATATTCCACAATATTCCACAATATTCCATAATATTCCATAATATTCCATAATATTCCATAATATTCCATAATATTCCATAATATTCCATAATATTCCATAATATTCCATAATATTCCATAATATTCCATAATATTCCATAATATTCCATAATATTCCACAATATTCCATAATATTCCATAATATTCCATAATATTCCATAATATTCCACAATATTCCATAATATTCCATAATATTCCATAATATTCCATAATATTCCATAATATTCCATAATATTCCACAATATTCCATAATATTCCACAATATTCCATAATATTCCATAATATTCCATAATATTCCATAATATTCCATAATATTCCATAATATTCCATAATATTCCATAATATTCCACAATATTCCATAATATTCCATAATATTCCATAATATTCCATAATATTCCATAATATTCCATAATATTCCATAATATTCCACAATATTCCACAATATTCCATAATATTCCATAATATTCCATAATATTCCATAATATTCCATAATATTCCATAATATTCCATAATATTCCACAATATTCCATAATATTCCATAATATTCCATAATATTCCATAATATTCCACAATATTCCATAATATTCCATAATATTCCATAATATTCCATAATATTCCATAATATTCCATAATATTCCACAATATTCCATAATATTCCATAATATTCCATAATATTCCATAATATTCCACAATATTCCATAATATTCCACAATATTCCACAATATTCCATAATATTCCACAATATTCCACAATATTCCATGATATTCCACAATATTCCACAATATTCCACAATATTCCATAATATTCCATAATATTCCATAATATTCCATAATATTCCATAATATTCCATAATATTCCATAATATTCCATAATATTCCATAATATTCCATAATATTCCATAATATTCCATAATATTCCATAATATTCCATAATATTCCATAATATTCCATAATATTCCATAATATTCCATAATATTCCATAATATTCCATAATATTCCATAATATTCCATAATATTCCATATATATATATATTCCCATAATTTGTTCCATAACTATCCCATATTTACCAGTAGTACCGCACAAGGCAGTGGCGGAAGTTTCAAAGATAGAAACCTATAGGAAAGTTGAGTTGTTACCATGCATGGATGGCAGAGCGAACCCACTGATGGACCGAAAGGTGGTTGGAGTTGTGCTTTTTGGAGTGTTTGCAGTGGTCATCGGATGCACACCTGCTAGATGTAGTGTAGTGTAGTTGTAGTGTGCTTGTAGTTGTAGCTGTAAAGTAGTGTTTCAAAGCTTGAGTTGTAGTCGTAATGTAGAAGTAGTGTAGTTGTAGGTGTAGCGGTAGTGGTAGTGGTATTTGCAGTTAGAGTTGTAGTTGTAGTGTAGTGTAGTGCAGCGGAGTGCTGTGCAGTGTAGTGTAGTGCAGGTGTAGTGTAGTGTATAGTGAAGTGTAGTTGTAGTTGGAGCGCACGGTAGTGTAATAAGTGTAGTGTAATAGGTGTAGTGTAATTAGTGTAGTGTAGCAAGTGTAGCGTAAAGTAGTGCAGTTGTAGGTGTAGTTGTAGTTGTGGTGTAGTTCTAGTTCTTGTTCTTCTTGTTCTTCTTGTTGTTGTTGTTGTTCTTGTTGTTCTTGTTGTTGTTGTTGTTGTTGTTGCGTCTAATTGTTGCAGTTGCAGTTGTACTTGCAGTGGCAGTAGTAGAGTTAGTGCTAGTGTCAGTGTTAATGTTCACTTTTTCGACATCTGAACATCCAAAAGTGGTCCGAGACTGACAGTTTTTAACACTTTTGACTTGCGAATGGCGCCACAGCGGCGTGCACTTTTTCGACATCTCAGTGTCCAAAAGTGGTCCGAGACCCTAATTTTTTAACACTGACTTGCGAAGGTGCTTCGCGCCACAACGGTGTACACTTTTTCGACATCCGTTAGTTTTTAGCACTTTTGACTTGCGAATGTGCTTCCCGCCACAATCTGCTTCGCGCCACAATCTGCTTCGCACCACTGCGGCGTGCAACCGCGCCCGCCGCTTTAGCGAGCCTACTTTTCGACCTTCCGGAGCCCCAAAACATTTGAAAAACACTGTGTTTCGCGACTTTTCTGCCTTTTCGTGCGCCTGGATCTTCTTTCTTCTGACCCTTTCTCTTCTCTGATCTTCTTTCTTCTTCCTTTCTCTTCTCTGACTCTTTCCGCCTCTGCTTTTCCATCTGCCCATGTTGGCGGAAGTTTGACTTCTAAACTTCCTTCGAATATCCATAAACCTTAGTAAGCCAACTTAGCCAAGTAATTATGGGGCACCACCTGATAATATCTTATAATATATTCCCCTCATATCCTCCAATAATATTCCCGGTATATTCACTGGGGCGTGCGCCATCAGTCGAGACGCTGGCCGCAGGTGTCGAGTGCCTTGTGGATTGGAACGTCGGGGCCCATGAGATGCTGTTCAGCGTTGGGCGGATGCTTGGTCCGTGGGTTTTTTTTGAAAAATGGAGGATTTCACCATGAAAAACAGGATTTAACCATCCAAAATTGTGATTTAACCATTTTAAATAGTGATGAAACATACGGATTCAACCGCGAAAGATATGGATTTAACTGTGGAGAACATGGTAGAACCACAAAAAACAGTGAATTAATGAACGATGAACAATCGATTTCTGACCATAAACATTGGGATCTAAGCATGCTAGATATGGTTTTAAACATGAAAGGAGTGATTCAATTATGAACAATATGGATTTAAACATGACAAAGGGGGTTTGATCATTGAACATGGGGATTTGAACCGAACCAATGGGGATATTTAAACATGAAAAACATGGATTTAACCATAGAAAGTGGGTTATGGATGGATGTGTATTAGGATGTTTATTAAAATATTTTCGTATATAATATATGGGGTTCTGTATCGTATGTATATTGGTTTATTTTGTTTCTGTGTTGATTTGCACACAATATGTGAATACCAATGCAACAGTATGCAACAGTGGTGACCCCGGTCCGTTCTTAGGGGTGGGTATATATATATATATTTATATCTATGAATTAATGACCATTCATGTGATGTTTTGAACCCTCGCAGACGTTTTTCTTGCGTACTATTTCCGTGTATGTCTACACGTGTATGTATGATTGTCATTCTGCCTGCATGGATGGATGGATGGATGGATGGATGGATGGATGTAGTGTATGTATGTATGGTATTGTAATGTAATGGCAATGGTAGTGCAAATGCTAATGCTAATGGCAATGGCAATGGTACTGGAATGTAATGTAATGTAATTGAATGTAATGTATGTTCGTACGTACGTATGTATGTATGTACATACGTATGTATGTACGTACGTATGTATGTAGGTAGGTAAATGGGTCTATAAGTTTACTTCTAATGGCGCCTGCAAGGCCTGAAATAGTGAGAGTTCAGGAAGAAACAGTGCGACTTTGGGCGACATTGAACATTCACCAGCAAGAAGTGGCATTTCAGGCAGCAACACATGAGATAGGAACATGAAACATAAAGCATTCACCAGCAAACAATTATAGTTCAACACAATCTGAAGTTGCCAGCAACTGCGGCATGGAGACCTGCGCACTGAAGAATCATTTCGTGGTAGCTGCGACCAATCAAGTGAAAGTGGTTTTAAAAGGACCTGCTAATTACTGTACACGAATTGATTCAATACTAAACCAGGATCCTGTTTATTGTCTTTAGGGGCAAACGAATAGCCATTGGTCTTGGGTGCATGACCATAGCAAGCCTACGGCCAATGTGAGTTGCACGTACAACAGATTGACGAAATAAACCTCTGTCTGCAGCAAGGCCCTTCCCAAACGATGGTCATGTTCTTTTTGACCTGGCTAACTGAGGGCTGATGGTGGAATCTATTATATAGTTAGATGGGATTATAAGCCAAGGAACATAACAAGGGCCGGGCCTGTCTCTAGACTGCTTTGAATTTTCAATTTTCCTACAGCCCCTGGAAAGCACCGAGGAAATGCGAACAGATGCTGATTCTCACCAGCGGCAAAATCGGGTATTGCAGAGACAAAGAGGTCTTGAGTGACATCATCAGTGTGACCTGCTCGAAGTAGACTAATGACTAGTCCCATCCAAAGATCAAACATATCCTACAGGGACCCCCGCATGAATAGATCTACTACCAAACCTGGGTTTTGACAAAGATTTTCATGTCGGGAGAAAGTTGACTATTGGATTTTGTACAATTTTCAGAGATCCGGATTGATTCTGTTCTGGGGTGATTTTGGATGCGAACATCACTGGAGAGAGTTCAAATATGTGGTCTGTGGTTTCAAGGACTCATATTCTTGTTCCCCCTATGATGGGGCTCGATGTGAAATTTGCCCCACATGTCCAACGTCAAATCAGACCCCTCGAATGTCTATCTTCAAATGATTATTCACCCCGCTTCGCGTGGGGTGGCCGCCCACACCGCAGGTTTATTTCGGTCCGTGAGAGGGGCTAAGGGTGGTTTTCCCCCGTGGGGGCTCTTCAAGCTAAGAAGTTTCAATAAGAAATCCTTCCAAAACATTGTTTTTGACAGTGTTTTTCCAATGTTTCCAGTCAAACAGACGGTAATTTACACGTTTTTTGCCATAAAGGCAGTAAATCCTTCCAAAACATTGCTTTTGACAGTGTTTTTGTAATGTTTCCAGTCAAGCATACGGTAATTTACACGTTTTTTGCTATAACGTCAGTCCAAAACACTTGTTTTTGCAGTGTTTTCAATGCTCTGGCATCCAAAAACCCTGCAAAATCTTGCTATGTACAATGTTTTTTTCATTTTTGGCCGTTTTTCCATTGCCGGAAAGCTACCAAAATGACCCAAAATTCCATTTCAATACCCTCTTGCGCTCAGACACCCAAAAATCCTCGAAAAATGTCGAAAACACCACCGTATTCTGGTCTCGGTGCGAAACCGTTTTTGGGGTCTGGTCTCGGTGCGAAACCGTTTTTGGCCCCCCCCCCAGCTAAAGCTGATATAGCGACTGCTATATTAACAAATGTCATTGAGCATTTAGTGTTGCTGTTGCCCCCCAATAAGCACGCCTTCACCGCCAAAGCGGTGTGGGCGGATTTCGTTTCAGTGACCTGGGGATTCTGGATGGATCAAATTGGGGTGTGGCACTCTCAAACTTGTGGGTATCTTGGGGTTATGGGATTACGCCCGGTTATGGGATTACGCCCACCCTTCTAATATAAAGCACCCTCATTGTTTGGTCCCAAATATAAATGTGGTTTCATCATGTTTCATCCCATACTTCCGTGGTGTCTTGGGGTGTGTACTATGAAAGCGGGAAGGGATTGTCCCATTAAATTACATCTGCAAGAGATCCCAAACAGAGTAGGGGGGAGGAAGTCAATGTATCAGATACAAGCAACAGTAGCTATGGAACAGTAACAAATCAGGTTAGGCACTATCGGAACTGCAGCCGCAGGAGCTTGTTTGGCACAAGAAGCAAAGCCATGTCTACTCAGCAGGACCTTGTACCAGCACCTCATACCAGGACAGGACATCCAAGAGAATTTCAAAAGATTGTCGAAGAAGGACCTTCGACATAAAGCATCTCACAAGATCTTCATACGAGAACTTCCCATGAGCATCCCAGAAGAACTCTCATAATAGTACCAATGCAGAGGATCTTCAAGATCTTAGTGCAAGGACCTCTTGGGGAAGATTTGCACAGGATCTCCACAAGATGTTCTCACAAGGACCTGCGCCAGATCATGTAAGGACACCGAGAGGATTTCACCAGAACCTCTTCAAGAGCTTCTCAAAGGACCTGTGCATGCAAATGCCTCTGACAGCGTTTCACTAGGATCTCCACGAGATCAACTCACAAGGACCTGTACAAGAAAATGCAAGGACCTCTTAGAGGTTTTCACCGGGATCTCTACAAGATCTTCTCACAACGACCTGTGCAAGATCATGCAAGGATCTCTTAGAAGATGTCAGCAGGATCTGCACAAGATCCTCTCATAAAACCTGTACAAGATCATGCAAGGACCTCGCACAGGATTTCAGCAGGATCTTCACAACATCTGCTTCATATATCACGGACCTCTAAGTCTGCGCCATGAAACTCTTGCAAGATCGTCACAGAAGGACCCCGCCAGAGAACTCATAATATTTTTCCACCCGGGTCTCAGAGAATCAGCCAAGATCAGCACCGCGCCACAACGAGAGCGATCTGACACGCACAAAAGCACCGAGAAGGTTGCGCGAGGGAGCGATATCAAAAGTCGTGCTGCGTTGCGCTGAGCGATCTGACGCGCACAAAGTGCCAAGAGGGTTGCACGAGCGATATCAAAATTCGCACCGCGCCGCGCTGAGAGCGATCCAGGGTTGCGCGGAGCAAAAACGGGACAACCGTTTTGTGCGAGCATGCGCGGTCGAAATGCACATGGACATCTCGCAAGGGCACTCTTGTGCGAGCCTGTACAGTGAAAAAACAGGGGCCCAGATGGAGCGCCCTGATCTGACCCCGGCCTTTTACCTTCGCCGTAAGAACCCCTTAGGGTGCTCACCTTGGATCCCGGGGGATTCAACTTCTCAGCTCCGAGGTTTCCACGGCGAAGAGTGCTGGCAAGGTCCCGTCTGTCGCAACGTTACGCACACGCTCGTCTCATGAAGGCGGATTTTTTGGGAAAAAATGTGATCCAAAAATGAGCAGGGGCAGACCCCAGGTTGGTTGTTGATTATAGTGATTTAATGGGGGCGTAAGGGGTTTGACTGTAATCAATAAATGATGGTTGGTTGATTATTGGAATTATAATACTGCACAATACATGTGGTGGAAACCATGGGAAACCATAGCAATATCCAGATCTATCATGATTTATCCATATCTGGTTGGGCAACTGTTAATTTCTTGCTGGTTATCTAAATCTACTGTACCCTTTTTCATTGGTTGAAGTCCGGTTTTCAGAACGGAATTCCTCGGCTGATCCACCAGTGCGGATTGCTGGAATGAACATGTTTGCAATGCCTAAAACAGCTGTTAGTTCATTGTTGCGTGAACTTGTATCCACCTGGTGATTGATTCGACTTGCATACACCACAAATCATTGGATCTGTATTCCACCCACAGATTTCCATCCGCCCCTCAACTGCAGTCGAACAGGATGGGGTGGGTTTCAGCCAAGGGAGGGCTTGGGACTTGATATAGTGGGGATTTAACTCGCAACATTAAGGATCTTAACCACCAACAATGGGATTGGGGATATAGTCAGTATATTTGGTTCAAATCAACAATAATGGGCCAATGGGCAAATAATTGGGATATGAACCAACAATAGTGTGGAATGAACGATGTCACAATGGACATATGTCAATGCATGGGGATATATCTGCATGAATTATAGCCACCTCAGATTGCGACATCACTGTCATGATGGGAATTGGATTTTGGTAATTCTCCCCAAATGGCCAAACTTTTCAGGGGGGTACGGCCGGCGCATGGGAAGATGGGTGGCCAAACTTTTCAGGTTGGTGAATTATGATGAACATTACCCTCTGGTAAACTAACATAACTATGGAAAATCACAATTTTTAATGGACAAAAATTGCCATTTTCAATATCTATGTTTGTTTACCAGAGTGTACATAAAATTAGTCCCTGGCAATGAACATGGCTGGAGAATCCAAACTTTCGACCCGGAGGATCACCATCGAACAGCAGGAGTGTTTTTTCCCAGCAAACCATGTTGGATGATCAATCACTTGGATGATATGGAGGGAGTCGCCCGTCTTTTCGGACCCCCATTTGGAATATGACACTCTCACAGTCCCACATTGAATCAAGAAAGTGCAACCTCCCTAATTTACCATGAACTCACCGTCATTTCTGCGTTCTCGCACCATTTTTTCTTTGTTAATGTCGTAAACCCAACAATAAACCATTTGAAGAATAACAGGAATGGGTGGTATAGACCATCCCAAATTGGAGGTTTATGGCGTTAAGTGTATATACCGTAATAGATCAATTTAGTTTTTTTGGTGATTCATGGGGACATTTCTGTAGGCTTCTCTCATTTCATTCCAATTTGCCGCAAGTCATCCACTTATCATATTCTTCTGTTCACCATTTATGGCCCAATTAACCAAATGACCCACATTTTAGCATATTTTATCCCCACTAATAGTTGATAAATGCGTTTTTTTTGGTTGCTTTAAAGTTGTTTGAAATGCAGCAAACGCATCAAACAGTTATGCTTTCTCCACCGCATGGTGCTGGTGGCTTGATAAGAGGCCTGTGTCCCTCAAGGCCAGAGTGTCAATAATGATGGGGCAAGCTTCCAAAGTGCTTTTTCTCACATGGTTGGGTGGGTAAAAGCTTGACCAAAGTTGAGTATCAAACCCAAAATTAACTTTTAAAGAACCAAAATTATACATTTTTTCCTAGGTTTTCCTGAAAAATCCCGTGATTCTCCATTTTTGATCGGATCAGAGTCATTTTTCCAATCATAGATGTCCTTTTCCCATTGGTTGGTTGATGAATAGACGGGTTTGAAGAACCCCCTTTAACAACAGGTAAATGGTGATAGATGGTATACCAAACCAGCCCCGCTATTTCCAATGTTTTTTCCTAGTTTTTCCAGTGACACCTGGGCCAGTCTTCGTAGGCAACTTTGATGTGAAACTCTCAAGTCCCGGAGACTGGCTCTGCGAAGCGTGCGACTTGGCTTCTTAGGTTCGCCAAGTTGTGGCTGGCTGGCAGGAAAAATGGATTGATTTTATATATATATATATATTATGATTTAAATATAGCATCTTAATATTTACTTTTTAGATTTTTTAATATAATATAATATAATATAAATAAATAAATAAATAACTAAATACATATATACATATATACATATATATATATATTAATTGAACAGAGGAAAAATGCGGATTGAGCCACCAAAATTACCCTCTGGTTATGTCAAAATAGCTATTGAAAATGGCAACTTATGGTTGATGTACCTAGTAAAAATTTTGATTTCCCATAGTTATGTTAGTCTACCAGAGGGTATGGGATTTAACAAACAAACCATGGTATTTGACCAACAAAAATAGAAGTTGAAACAGCAAACATAGGTTAGGGCATTTAACTATAGAAAAATGGGGGTTTTGAAACAGCAAACATGCAGATTTTCGCCAGCAGCAATGGATAGAAAACACGCAGATTCATATATGCTAGGGTTTATGATGTTTAATTTGGGAACTGACCACGCAACATGAAGATCAACAAAGGGATGAGGTTGCCACCGAAAAGTACCCATGGACCCAGGAGAACGGAGAGAAGGGAACCTAAATGATGGAAACCCATCACAAATGAACCATTACAAACATTCCTGCTGATTGGTTAATATAGGTGGCCAGGACAATAACTCTTTTTAATTGGGGATAGCATGACACAACCGACACAACCATTTTTTTTGCACGGGATACCAGTTGTTTACCAACCAATGACTAACAGAGTCGACTCCAAGATCAAACGCTTTCGGCTTGAACACCCCAAACGGACAGTGACGAATGACCATATTTTCGGTGCCCAAATTCTATCCACAGCTTACCCTCCGGTAAACTGTCACATAACTATCTAAAATCGCTATTTTTACTAGGTACATCAACCATAAATGGCCGTTAAACCACCATTTTCAATGGGTAAATCCACTATTTCAAGGGCAATTTTTTCAATCGCCATGTTTGACAAATTACTAAAGCATTCTCACAAGGTGATGCCACCCAGGTCAGAATCCCCCGAAAAAGTAAGGGTTCTCTGCTGGAGAAGGTCGACCCCCCCAAATAAAGAGCAGAAAAGCAAAAAATATGGGATTCATGCGATTTGGAATGGGATTTATAAGATTGTCATGTAATTTTTTTTTTGAAGCAGAAAAGGATCAGCAATATGAGACCAGGTGGGCTGAGGGTGTGGATAAATTGGGGGGATACGTGCGCATTATTTTGTGGGGACAAGCCACCCAAAGGGGTACCCTTTGTGACCTTCTCAAAATGTTTTTTTTTCTAAATAAATAAAGTAATAAGGAACATACATTTTCAAACCTTCAAAAAAGTTGTTTTTTCTGTATTTGGGGGATTCAGTGAAATGATTGTGCTGAAAAGTATGTATATATATATAGTATATATATATGTCTTTAAATAAATGTAAGTTTCACAATTATAATATATATAATATATGTATACATATGCATATTGTTATAGATTAGACACTGTATTCATCAGCTAGCATCAGAAATCATCACATCAGAAACATCAGAGCCAATTCCATTCTCAAGCATCAGAAGCATCAAAAAAAACAGGATTGTGAGCAGGGTGTTGATTAATTGCGGGGCAGACACTTGTGCTCATTAATAGGAGGGGTCTAACCCAGGGTGGTTTACCAATACTAACTTGACATTAATTCCAATTTCACTCGAGTTTCTGGAGTTTATGGATGTTGATGTTAGATATATCTAACGTGGTTTCCCCCAATGGAACTAGCATTTGCGGATCATCATTTGATGGGACTTTGGGATTGGCAGAAGGTGGTGTCCCTGGAACAGCTGAGGCTTATGGTGTCCCTGGAACTATTTGGGTCGAGCAATTTCGGAGACTCGAGCAGTACCTGGATCCGTAGTCGGGTCATGGCCTGGTAGCCCTAACCTCAAGTCATAGCTGGTGCTGGATGTTTTTAACCCACCAAAATTGATAGGCTCATAGGTTTTGACCCACCCCGTTTTTGTTTCTCAACATATTTCGGATGATGATGCAAAAATGGATTTTTGTATATTTTGGGGATGGATTGAAACCACTAAGGGGTTCCATGATGTTTCATACCACTTTTCGGAGACGTTACAGAAACTTTGGGATGATTTGTAGCGAGGGAACAGTACAAACATAATGGCTCAAATCAGGTCTGGGGTTCATTAGAACAGCTGTCAAGGCCAGCTGGGGATATCAGAGCACAATCATCAAAAAACATGGCATTGACTAACAGACACGGAAAAAAGGAGCAGGATGTCTGAGAGTTTCAGCAAATCCCAATGAACCGAACCTCTGAATGCTGCAGTATCGGGATGGGTTCCGTTCCCATACATAGTGAGCAGTCTGATCATCGAAACAGTTTATAGCAACCTCACAATCAGCCAACTTCACAATTGATGATGGTTTTGGGAGAATCTTTATACACATTTGCACTATTTCAGGTTGGTGAATATTTGGAGGATCATCCCATGGATCGTAGCTGGTTATATAATCCCCCTCAATCTGGAAACCAAACATGGCTATACCCTTTGCATATACATTTACATACACACACACACTTGCTCAGAACTGTCATTGCGAATTCTGTTGTGGAGCGCATCTGACGTGCAAAAACAATCCAGTTACATCTGACAGGAACAGGAGGGTGTTTGGTGTGGAGTGAAAGGAAAATTCTTTCGTCGCCACCTTAGAATGGAATCAAATCAATAGAAGCCAGGAGAAACTCCGAAATATAAGCAGACAATTGGAGTGGACAAGAGATTCACCGCAGTCTCAGATTGCGCCAACTGTGCAGAAAGAGAAAGGAGAAGTCACCTTCATCCGTTCATGTGCTGAGTTCAAAAATCCTGATGTGATTCTCGTTGAAAAACGGCATAGTGGTTCTTGGGTTGGCCACACCCCATCACGATTCAAAAGTTGCAGGTACGTTTGCGCAGCAACTTGGATGGGCCTTCGTTGGCCCATGCCATCAAAGTGCCTATGGGCCCCCTGCGAAACTTAGAAGTTTTACATCTCTTCAGATGGTTCTCACACACAGATACGTACATACATGCACCCAAATGAACTGGACCTGCACCCGAAGTGCAATTCCTCAAATTAATATCCAGAATATCCAAGCACATTCCTTCAGCTTGGACCTGGGGAATGAGGCTTTTCTGTGCCTGAACTATCACAAACTCCTTACTGCAGCGAACAGAAACAAGGTGCCTTACTGGCGGGTCTGTGGTTGAACTGGAGATTTTACCCTCTAATCAAACATGGCCAGCTGGCAAATCCCCCATCGATGATTTTCCTATTTAATTTAATGGCTATTTCGAAGCAGTAAATTTTCCAGCTAGCCCTGTTGGAGCGGAGGGTACACCAAATGGACATGTAATCAGCAGCCCGCGGGAGGGGCATTTTGGGTGTGTTGAGAAATGGGACCTCGAAACCATCAGAAACCACTTGACACCGTGTTTCAAAAACAAACAGCTCCAGAGAAGCGAAAAACGTATCCTCCAGCAATCAAACAGGGCTCACTGGGAACAATGGCATTTAATGGGAAAATCGAACTAAATGGGGAAGTTCCTACTACCATGTTTGAATACCGAGGGTACATCCAAAGATATCCATGGTAATTCACACTAATTCATGATAATCTATATACTTATATATACTATCATCCATGATGGTTCATAAAACCCTTTGGGACAGTGGCCATTTCACCATCTCTTGGACAGCTGTGAATCGTCCCAAATGGCAGGAGGCCTGTCGGGAATTGGTGGTCTATGCACGACACTTCACGGCAAGCATGCAACATATCCCTGAGGACCGACCATCCCTTGGCGATGGTGTTCTGGTTGGTGCTGACTGGAACATGGCTATGGAAAATGGCTATGTGGAATAGCTATAGAAGGTATCCATTAATGGTAACATCTACCACTGGTTGGTGCTTTGGAACATGGCTATGGAAAATGGCTATGTGGAATAGCTATAGAAGATATCCACTAATGGTAACATCTACCACTGGTCGGTGCTTTGGAACATGGCTATGGAAAATGGCTATGTGGAATAGCTATAGAAGGTATCCATTAATGGTAACATCTACCACTGGTTGGTGCTTTGGAACATGGCTATGGAAAATGGCTATGTGGAATAGCTATAGAGGTATCCATTAATGGTAACATCTACCACTGGTTGGTGCTTTGGAACATGGCTATGGAAAATGGCTATGTGGAATAGCTATAGAAGGTATCCATTAATGGTAACATCTACCACTGGTTGGTGCTTTGCAACATGGCTATGGAAAATGGCTATGTGGAATAGCTATAGAAGGTATCCATTAATGGTAACATCTACCACTGGTTGGTGCTTTGGAACATGGCTATGGAAAATGGCTATGTGGAATAGCTATAGAAGGTATCCATTAATGGTAACATCTACCACTGGTCGGTGCTTTGGAACATGGCTATGGAAAATGGCTATGTGGAATAGCTATAGAAGGTATCCATTAATGGTAACATCTACCACTGGCTGGTGCTTTGGAACATGGCTTTTATGACTTTCCATTCAGTTGGGAATAATCATCATCCCAACTGACGAAGTCATACTTTTCATAGGGGTAGGTATACCACCAACCAGTTTTTTTGGTGTGTTCGCAGGGTCATTTGGGTTTTGACTCGACTCTGACCGCCGATATTAAAAAAGTATTTTTCTGACTGGGAAAAGAGGTCAGAATTGATGATCAGAGTAATGTGATAAACTCAACAATGCATTGCATATCATTGAGTAGAAGATACTTTGGTAAAATTGGGGATGGTTAAATATATAATATAGAATGGTTGTAATTATTGGGGTTTACTACAGTACAATCTTTTTGTATGGGGAAGATGTTCAGCATTTTACCACTCACCTGTTGAGAAAATATGAGAAAATGGGCCGTGGATCAGCGAGATCCAGGTGCAAGCTGGCACCTCCGAAGAAACCGATGGAAATGTGTGTTGTTCAAAGTTCTCAAGATTAATCTTGAAAGACTTTTACTGGCTGGCGGTTTGGAACCTGAATTTTATTTTTTCATATATTGGGAATAAAAATCCCAACAGAGGGGTTGAAACCACCAACCAGCTTTTAGTACAAACACAACAAGCTTCTTGACCATCTCCTGACCTCTCTTGCTTGTCCACAAGAAATGCTGCTGCACTCCCCAAAGCACAAAAGGCAAGTTTGGGTGCGATTTTTTCGGACCAATACCAACATGAATTTACTCGTAGGTAGTCAACCCCAGATTAATACATCCTGGCTGATTCAATTGGGACCCCAAAGCAAAAAACATGATAACTTGCTATTAAACCGGTATATATATATATATATCATATATATATCATATATATATATATCATATATATATATATATCATATATATATATATCATATATATATATATATCAAATATATATATATATATATACTTATCATATATAATATATATATATATCAAATATATATATATATATCATATAATGTATATATATCAAAGATATATATATATATGTAAATATATCATATTTACATATATCATATACATATATCATATATATATATATATCATATAGATATCATAAATATATATATAAAATATATATATGATAAATAAATATATATATATATATATCATATATATATCATATATATATATATCATATATATATATATATCTATCATATATCATATATATATATCATATATATATATATATCATATATATATATATTATATATGTAAATATTTATATATTTATATATATATATTTATATATATATATATTTATATATATACATATATATAAATATTTATATATATATATATACATATATATATATAAATATATATATAAATATATATATATATAAATATTTAAATATATATAAATATTTAAATATATATATATAAATAAATATAAATATAATATATATATATATATTATAATAAATATATATATATATATTTATTTAAATATATATATATATATTTACTTACACAAGGTATATGGACCCTCTCAATAAAAGGAACCAGGGGTAGCATTAGGGTTGACTATTTTTGCATATGAGTTCGTCTGTCTTGGGAAGACATCGTAAACATATGCAAACATCCTTCAGTTTTTTTGTCAGTTTTGTGAACCTAACATTTCCAACTATTCTTGGTGATTCATGGTTGCACTATCCCCATTTTCAAAGTCTTCAAAATGGGGACATTTATTTATCAACAGAAAGTTTATTTTTGCATATCATCATTGCAATTCATATTCATACAGTATTTACCAGAATTGGTTTAGGGGAACATTTGCAGGACACCTGAGTATTGCTCTGCAGCAAAAACTGGGCTTAGATTTTCAACACAGGGATATCTTGGGATACCTTTCTTCAAGGGGAAACCTTGGATTGGTAACTGGATGATGAGTTTAACACAACTGGTTTTTCTGTGAATGTGGATAGATGCTGACCAGCAAGAAAAGTGTATTCTGAAATTGCAGAGTCAAGTTGGGTCTGAAAACACGGTCCCCTTAATCTAGTGGTCAATCATCATTTTCCTATACATATTGCATTTTTTGGGTACGATTATATACAATTTTCGGACACACCCATATCCCAAATTGTTCATTCTATTGTCGTATATTCCATTCTCCAATTATATCCCCATTATATCCATTTGGAATTATATGGTTTCCAGCCCCATGTTTGTTGGTTAAACTACCGTTTATGGTTGATCAATCAGCCATTTATATTTATATCCATTTATGCATGTGTGGTTGCTTCAAGCCATATGCTTGGGATGCGTCTCCTGCCGTCAACTTAAACGTGGCAATGGAAGATTCCCTATTTATAGATGATTTTCCCAGCTCGAAACCTCCATTTTGTTAGGGAATTTTCCCACCAGGGTGGATTTTCTTCAGAGCGCATATCCATCATCCCAGTATCTTCCCAAATGGTGATTAATGGTGACTTAATGATGATTAATGATGGTTAATAATGGCTGGTTGGTGGTATACCTACCCTTCTGAAAAATATGAGTTGTTGCCTCACCAGACACCTCTGCCGAACGCGAAGTCGCGATGAATTAATGGACTCCAGGAGCAATTGATGGACCTACCCTTCGGGCTCCAGGGTGTGTGAGGCTGCCTTTGGGCGTGGTTTAATTTGAAAATCATGAAATATACTGTAGAGATGATTTGTAGATTGTTTAATAGATTATTTGTAATTAGATGATTTATAGATTATTTACAGATGATCTAGATTAATTAATCTTAGATTATTTATAGATGATTCAAAGTGGATGGTTTAATCGGAATATATAATTGAAAGATACCCTTTGGTGAACTAACCATTTGCTATGGGAATCACAATTTTTACCAGGGGAATCATCGAACTCAATGGTCCATTTTTCGCTTGCTTTTCCGCTGGTTCCTCCAGGGCTTTCTTGTTGCTGATCAGTTTTGGGCCTTAGAAAGTGAGTGCCATCCTGATCAGGGGATTTTGTTTCCATCGCCTGCATGAGATGATATTTCCAATAGTTGGGTGATGTCTGAGTGTGACTTTCACCACTCGGGTTTTGCCATGGTGGGAACTTGGTAGACTTGGTAGCTGAAGTTGCAACCCCCAAGTGCGAATAAGGCATGTCTCCAAAGTAGACGGACTTATGAATGGTTGGTTCATGTTGGTTCATAGGTTATCATTTTGCTATAAATGCTGGCATATCATATATATATATATCTCATGTATGCATGTATATATATATATATATCTGTTTGAAGGTGTCTCTAGGTTAGGTGACATGCCTTGGCAAAAAGCAAGTCCCTTACCTCAAAAGGAATCCGCAGAATCCCTCGGGCCGACCAGAATCCAACCAGTGCAATGAAGGGATCTTTGTAAAAATCTCCCTTGAAATCGAACATGGAACTTCGGAACCCAAGAGGCGGTCCGGCTTCTGTGGGAAATTCAGCTTAAAAATGGTCCCCATTTTTGTTTGGCAAAGGGGTTTTCAGGCGTTTCAAAGGGGCTGGAAGATCCTTCGGATGCACTCAGAATGAAAAATCTCGGACCTCCCCAGATTATATTCAGCCCCTATTGCTAGGAAAATAAAGGGGATATTATGAGCGGAAGGTTTGGGAAGGGGATTACTTGTTGATCATTTTTGAAGCTGAGCTGGGTGATATACCACCCGCCAACAACATAAAGCAAGATGCTGCAGGCTGCAAGATGCAGTTTTCCGTGGGGAATCATTAGCAAACTTGCTGATCTCAAGTTTCGAAAACATAACACTGTACATCATGATACTTCGTCTGGATCAAGTTTCTGTAGTCACCCTCTGGTATTCAGTTTTTTTCAGACATGGCAATGGAAAATTCACCAATTTATAGCTGATTTTGCCATTAAAGCATTTTTTCTGAAGGATTTCCCATTGCCATGTTTGGTTACCGGGGGTACAAAGCTGGATGGATAAGCTGTTTGTAATGGCTCAGGCGTTACAACTTCATGGATCGTTCTGACCATTCGGCGGTAGCTTATCGTTGATGATCAAAACCTGAATACAGTAGCTGGGATCTACGTGAACAACCATCAACATATGTTTTTTTTTTCTAGGTTTGAATGAATTTTAACTGTCCCCATCTAGTACAAATCTCTATTTATATCCTATTACCCCAAATCCTAGTTATACGTACATACGTACGTACGTAGCATGTATGCATGCATGCATGCATGCATGCATGCATGCACATACACATACATACATGCATAACATAACATAACATAACATAATATAACATAACATAACATAACATAACGTTCCGTTCCGTTCCGTTACATTACATTACATTACATTACATTCCATTACATTACATTACATTACATACATACATACAGACATACATACATACATACATGTATATGATATGTATGTGAATTTATATATATATATATATTATAGACATCCCCATCTTATCCCATTTTATATGCCATTTCCCCTCGTATTCCCTCAGCTTTTGTTGGGGTTTGCCATGGACATTTCCGCATCTTAACTTGTGGCGACAGGCGACGACCATTGGGGGATGGCATTTCCCGCAGTGACGAGTGCCTTTGAAATCTTTGAACCGTTTCGGGTTGTCCGAAACTGGAGTGCAAACACCTCAATCAATTGATGTTGGTAAAACAATAATAAATCATCCCCAAAATCACCATAAATGGTTGCTACAAACCATCAAAATATGGGTGCTTTATTATTGTTTTACTGTTTTACTAACATTAGGTTTAATTAGGCTATTTTTGATGGGAACATTTAATAGAACAATATAGAACATATGACCCCATGGCTCGACAACAAACACGGACTCAAGAACCGATCGTGTCACTCGCTGTAGCAGAAAAGCCTTGGTTTCAGGGTTTTGTTTTTGTTTGCTTATTGTATGTCTTTTTGATGCCCTTTTTGTAGTGTAGAGTCCATGTTTTTGTCTTTTCCCGAGTCACCTCTTGGAAATTTAGTGTTTTCACCAGCCTATTTTTGAGTCATTTTTGATTGAAAGCAACATCTAATCTGTGTCGAAGGTGGGGTCACAGATATATATAGAACATCTCAAATTTTCGATGGAGATTTGATCAGATCTGGAGGTGGTATTCCGTTTTTGGATAAAATTACCGACCACGGAATGTCCCAGGTGCAGGATCGAAGAATCCACTTTTCGATCCAACCTGGTCGGATATAGCAAGGGGTCACCGCCAAGCGGAAGGAGAACGACCCAACTTGGATTTTGAAACTCTTTTTCTTGCGGGTGCTAAACGTAGGGAATGGATGGGAATGATCCACAATAACAATCAATAATCATCCCATTCCCCCATTCCCTCTGGCCGTTGAAGGGACTGACATTTCACGGATCCAAAGCTGACAGGCACTGTCTGAGTGGACAAAGACTACCATCTGGGCATTCATTTTGGAAGGATTCACATCCAGGATTTAGGAAGGATTTGAAGATGATTTCTTTTGGTTTTTGGCCGGATCTAGGCTAGTTTTTTTTTCTCATAGATCTCACTGAAGAATTCCTCTGACTGAAGAAATCCTCAAATTTCAACCCGTAGCCGCACGATTTTGGCGGATTTGTCGCAGGCACAATATGTGTATATAGGGGTTGGGGATCCCCAAAATGGTTGGTTTATTTCATGGAAAACCCCAATGAAATAGATGATTTAGGGGTACCCCCATTTCAGGAAACCTCCATATATATATATATATATACATACACACACATATATATATATATACATATGTGTATATGTTTATATAGATGTATAAATTTATGTTTTGATATATGTATACATTTATGTTTATATGCATATATATATATATGTACATACATATGATGATATGTGTATCTTTATACATAAGTATGTATACTGATAGTTACATGCAGGTGCAGATGTGATTATATACCTGATTATATTTGTTATATGTATATCCTGTATCTATATGTTTGTATGTGGACATATACAAGTCTGTGTATGCATATTCATTCGGTTGTAACATAAATGTAATAGTATGTATGTATTTAATTTCTACCTTCTACCTCACCATCTCGCTACCTAATCTAGTCTGGTCTACTCAAATCTAATCCAATGCAATCTATCTGCATATACAGACATACATGCATCCATGCATCCATGCATCCATGCATCCATGCATGCATCCATGCATCCATGCATCCATGCATCCATGCATCCATGCATCCATGCATGCATACATGCATACATCCATGCATGCATCCATGCATCCATGCATCCATGCATCCATGCATCCATGCATCCATGCATCCATGCATGCATCCATGCATGCATCCATGCATGCATCCATGCATACATGCATACATCCATGCATGCATCCATGCATGCATCCATGCATCCATGCATCCATGCATCCATGCATACATGCATACATGCATACATGCATACATGCATCCATGCATCCATGCATCCATGCATCCATGCATCCATGCATGCATCCATGCATCCATGCATCCATGCATGCATACATGCATCCATGCATCCATGCATGCATACATGCATCCATGCATCCATGCATCCATGCATCCATGCATCCATGCATCCATGCATCCATGCATGCATCCATGCATCCATGCATCCATGCATCCATGCATCCATGCATGCATACATGCATACATGCATACATGCATACATGCACACATGCATCCATGCATCCATGCATCCATGCATCCATGCATCCATGCATCCATGCATACATGCATCCATGCATCCATGCATCCATGCATCCATGCATACATGCATACATGCATACATGCATACATGCATACATGCACACATGCATCCATGCATCCATGCATCCATGCATCCATGCATCCATGCATCCATGTATGCATACATGCATCCATGCATCCATGCATCCATGCATCCATGCATGCATACATGTATACATGCATACATGCATACATGTATACATGCATACATGCATACATGCACACATGCATCCATGCATCCATGCATCCATGCATCCATGCATGCATACATGCTTACATGCATACATGCATACATGCACACATGCATCCATGAATACATGCATCCATGAATACATGCATCCATGCATCCATGCATCCATGCATCCATGCATCCATGCATGCATACATGCATCCATGCATCCATGCATCCATGCATCCATGCATGCATCCATGCATCCATGCATCCATGCATGCATCCATGCATCCATGCATGCATACATGCATACATGCATCCATGCATCCATGCATCCATGCATCCATGCATGCATACATGCATACATGCATACATGCATACATGCACACATGCATCCATGCATCCATGCATCCATGCATCCATGCATCCATGCATCCATGCATCCATGCATCCATGCATCCATGCATGTATACATGCATCCATGCATCCATGCATCCATGCATCCATGCATCCATGCATCCATGCATGCATACATGCATACATGCATACATGCACACATGCATCCATGCATCCATGCATCCATGCATCCATGCATCCATGCATGCATACATGCATACATGCATACATGCATACATGCATACATGCACACATGCATCCATGAATACATGCATCCATGCATCCATGCATCCATGCATCCATGCATGCATACATGCATACATGCATCCATGCATCCATGCATCCATGCATGCATACATGCATACATGCATCCATGCATCCATGCATCCATGCATCCATGCATCCATGCATGCATACATGCATCCATGCATCCATGCATCCATGCATCCATGCATCCATGAATGCATACATGCATACATGCATACATGCATACATGCATACATGCACACATGCATCCATGAATACATGCATCCATGCATCCATGCATCCATGCATCCATGCATCCATGCATGCATACATGCATACATGCATACATGCATGCATGCATGCATCCATGCATACATGCATACATGCACACATGCACCCATGAATACATGCATCCATGCATCCATGCATCCATGCATCCATGCATGCATACATGCATACATGCACACATGCATCCATGAATACATGCATCCATGCATCCATGCATCCATGCATCCATGCATCCATGCATCCATGCATCCATGCATGCATACATGCATACATGCATACATGCATACATGCATGCATGCATGCATACATGCATACATGCATACATGCTTACATGCACACATGCATCCATGAATACATGCATCCATGCATCCATGCATCCATGCATCCATGCATGCATACATGCATGCATGCATACATGCATACATGCACACATGCATCCATGAATACATGCATCCATGCATCCATGCATCCATGCATCCATGCATCCATGCATCCATGCATGCATACATGCACACATGCATCCATGAATACATGCATCCATGCATCCATGCATGCATACATGCATACATGCATACATGCATACATGCATGCATGCATGCATACATGCATACATGCATACATGCATGCATGCATACATGCATACATGCATACATCCATACATGCACACATGCATCCATGCATACATGCATCCATGCATCCATGCATCCATGCATCCATGCATCCATGCATCCATGCATCCATGCATGCATACATGCATACATGCATACATCCATACATCCATACGTCCATCCAACCATCCATCCATCCTTCCTTCCATCCATCCACCCATCCATCCATCCATACATGCATACATACAGACATGGAGACATACACACATACACACATACACACACATACACACACATACACACATACGCACATACGCACATACATAGATACGTAGATACATAGATGCATAGATGCATAGATGCATAAATGCATAGATGCATAGATGCATAGATGCATAGATGCATATATGCATAGATGCATAGATGCATAGCTGCAAAGATAGATAGATAGATAGATAGATAGATAGATAGATAGATAGATAGATAGCATAGATAGCATAGCATAGCATAGCATAGCATAGCATAGCATAGCATAGCATAGCTAGATAGATAGATAGATAGATAGTTAGATAGATCGATAGATGCATGCATACATACAAATCTATGTATAATATATATATATATAGACAGATACAAGTCTTGGCATCATTGGATTCTCCCCTGTTTCCAATGGATTAAGTGGAAAAATCAAAGTCAGTCCGCTTCAAAATAGCGAAAGAATTACCGATCCCCGGCTGCCGCGAAGAGTCGCAGGCGCCAACTCTTTGTTTTTCTTCGACGGAGGGCAGGTTTAAAGGAACCAACTTCGTCGCTGGGTAACCCCAAGCTGGTGGGTCTGCAGAGCAGCTCACTTCTGTATGTTGGGATGAGGGATCACCAGACATACTTTAGTGGTTTCAAACCAGACATCAATGATCTTCCATTCCATGCCATTCCTACCCTGGATGAGTGATGGATGATAGAACCACCAGGTAACCACCAGTAAACACCGCTTGGAGAAGTTGAGCGCCTTGAAGCTGTGAGGCTTTCTTTGCATGTCGCATGATTTTACAGGGTAAAACCAATACGTGTTTCTTTTTGAGGGCATTTGCTAGAGTGACAACTTTGTTTGTTGCAAACCAGATCAGATAATTCCCCATTTCTCGAGCGAAACATAGCACAAAGCTCTCCTCTCAAAAGATCAGGTGTCAACATTATAGGATCATATACAGTACTCCCCAAAATAGATGCACAATGTTTGTCCAGGGTTATATATAGCTACTAGCTAGATGATAGTTCCTGCATTATTTCCTAATTTCCAGGTGTTTGCATTGATGTTGTCTTGAAACACCTTGGAACAATGGTTGCCATTGATGACTACATCATGAAGCGATTCATCCAAATATTTAAGGCCATTTGCCCTGATCTTCACTGGAATTGATTGCCATCTTTGATTTACCCCTCGGTCTGCGGTGTAGTCTCCCGGACAAGCGTTTGTCGGCTTTGTCTTGAGTGGTGTGGGCCCAAACCTTACTACAATTTGATGTGAAAGCGGACGAATTCCATGTTGCATGGGTAAATCATGGAAGTCTTTGGTTCTTTTCCAGCGGCTTGCTGGAATCGAAATCTGAAATCTAACACAGTTGGATCGATTTGAAGTTCAATCTATATGACTGGTGAAACTGTTGACCAGTTACATTGCCATCTAAAATCACTTTTCTTCAACCCTAGTGGCAAGGAAAGAAGGGAGGGCTATTTTTCTAGTGTTTTTTTTCTGTTTAGTTTTTTTTTGATTTCTGATTCCCAGCTTCTTTGCTTTTCTGCTCTTCGCTGAAACTCTGAGGCACATCATATAAATGACTCCTAAACCAAAGCTAAATCAACCTAAACTTTATAAACCCCAAACCAACCCCCAAAAAACTAAAGCAACTCTAAGTGAACCCCAAACATACCCTAAATGAAGCTGAAACTAACCCTAAATATTCCGAAACCAACCAACCCTAAATAGATCTTAAACGACGCCAAAATAAGCCGCAAACCAACCCCCAACAAACCTTAAACCAACCCTAAACAAAGGTTAAACCAACCCTAAATATTCCCTAAACCAACCTTAAGTAGCTTATAAACCAAGCCTAAACAAATCCTAAATCAAGCCTAAATAAACACCAAATCAACCCTAAATAGATCTTAAACCACGCCTAAATGAACCCTAAAACCAGCCCTAATCCTAAACCAAAGCTAAATAGATTTTAAACCATACGTAAATAAACCGGAAACCAGCCTCAAACAAACCTTAAACCAACCAAGTAGATCTTAAACGAACCCTAAATGAACCCTAAAACCAACCCTAAGCAGATCCTAAACCAACCCTAACTAGATCTTAAACGAAGTTTAAATACACCAGGAAACCAACCCTAAATGAACCCTAAACCAATCCCAAGTAGATCTTAAACCAACCCTCAATAAACCCTAAAGCAACCCTGAAAAAACCTTAAACCAACCCTTTAACTACAACAAACCCAACTCTAAAATTCTAAAAACAAACCATTAAAACCACCTAAAACTAACCCCTAAAAACCTAAACCAACCCTAAAACCAAAGATGAACCCCAGTTGCAAACTACCATGTTAAATGAACAGTTTGAGCACCAAATTGCTGCAAATACCATGGAAAATGAAAATGTGGCAAATACCGTTGAAATGGCAGCTTCCAGCTCCAAATTGCTGGAAGTAGCTTGGAAAGTGGACAGAAGCGGAAATCCAAAAAACAACCTAAACGGGAAAGAAGTGGACATGCATCAAACTGGATTCTGAGGCTACTGAAAAGGGCAAGAAATCAACGACATACACCATCCCAGTACCTAACCATAGTAGGGACTCACCAACTACATCATTCCAACTTTCCGGGGTATACCGGTCCCAATGGTCCCCATTTCGATGAACATCATAGCATGGTGTTTTTGACGAATCCTTGACAAAGGCGAACTTCATTTATTGATGGATTTCTTGGGGAAATCTACAGGAAACACCCAAACAATGCCATTCTTGGGGTTGGTTCCACATTTTTTCTTTTTCAGTGAAACTGAAAGCATCCCCAGTTGGGGTGACATGTCTTGGGTACACTTGAATTGGAATGATGTTTGAAAAATCCGAAACAATGTTTGGGTCGGCCGAGAAAAAATTATCCAAGACACTACAATTATGTCCACCTCTATAGCTTATTCTAATGTTTTTTAAACTTGAAAAAAAGCAAACAAAAAGCAAAATAAAAGCAAAACAAAAGCAAAAAAAAGCAAATCAAAAAAGCAAAAAAAACAACAAAAATGCAAATGGACAAGTCTAGTTTTTTCCCATTTTTTCCCCCTTTTTGTCTTTCCTTTTTGTTTCCCTTTTTTTCCCTTTTATTTTGCTTTTGTGTTTTTTGGATTTTGCTGATTTGCTTTTTGTTTTTTCCATTTTTTTTGCATTTTTCGCGCTTTTTTTCAAGTTTAAAACAAAAATAAGAATAAGCTATGGTTTGGTGAACACAACACTACAATTTCATTCAATATTTTATGATGTTTCTCTGAAACTCCAAGAAAACATATAGCTTTTGCTGCAAATGTTTCTCTTAAGATGTCCAGGTTGAAAGGTTTGTTCCACCCGGAAATGTCGTAGCTTCGTAGCTTTCGTGCACAGCCTAGCCGTACGGTCGACCCTCGGCTGGGCGTCTTGGTCCTTCGGTATGAAGGGCGTCTTGGTCCTTCGGTATGAAGGGCCTGGGAAAAGAACTGCAGCTCAAAGCACATGAGGATTTCAAGGAGGGGATTGGAATTTCATGGGATTTCATGAGGTTGCAAGAGTCTGGATTTAAGTTGAAGCAAAAGTTGAGGTTTCCCACCAAGATACCTTTTTTGACTCATTTGACCAACGAACACGTAGATTTTCATGGGGGTTCGCATCATTTGGGGTCCCAAAAAAACCTGTCAAGATCCTTTTGGCAAACTTGGTTGAGTAGATTGTGTTATTTTAGATGTTTGCCATACGTGGGGACATGATGGGATATCTATCAATCAGCGAACATTTTTTTTTTGTAGGGCAGCATTGGGTATTTGAGAGTAGTGGATGAGTTTTTGGGCACTTTGATTCTTCATGGCTGGAGGCTGTTCGATTTCCCACAGCAAGGCTTACTCTGCCGGATCATCGCTCGGGCGTGACAAAAAGTTGCGGCGAAAGAGTGACCAGGGCAGCGAATTGGGGGAGTACTATTGGAACCAATCAACACTTGAGGGAAGCCCTAACTAGGCAAGCTGGGTTTATAAAATCCCGTTTCTTTTCTGGTTAAACGTGCCCTGGTCGTCCCCTGGTGAAATCTTCATGCTAAACTCAGCAGCAGTACCTCTCAGGTGTCGGATGCCGCAGTGAGTCACTCATTCCATGGGAAACTGTCCCTTCTGTCGCAGGGCAACTACGTCTCTTCGGTTGCCAGGTGCTGATAAACTTTGGGGGGGTTCACCAGGGGTTTGGGCAGAGACTTGTCCCGCCCAAAAAGTCTCACCCTCAGCTTCTTAAATGAGCAGTGCTCAAACTGACTCAAACCATTGTCGGTTGAATATTCTATGGAATTCTTGTACTATCCAATAATTTGGGGATATTCACAATCCATTCTGAGAAATCAACCAGCCTCTATAGGGTAGCCCTTGATTTGATGGTCTATCACCAGTTTCCACCTGTATAAAATGGCCATGACTCTTGGTATACTACAATGTTAGTAAAGCAACAACAATCCACCCATATTTTGATGGTTACCACCCATAAGATAGGTAACTTTGAGGATGGTTAGCTAATGCTTTACTACAGTAACATCCCGTCGGGGGGAAAACCGCGCCAGCGGTTGTGAGCGTTTTGAAAAAATGTCGTTTTCGCCATAGCGAAACTATTGATTCATTCCACAAAATAAGCTTAAAATTCCCCAGGAATTTGAAGTGCATTTTTGATGATGTCCTGTAATTTACAGGGAATTTGCTCTTGAAAACGCGCGCGATGTTTTCCTCCTCTCACATCGCCATGCGCTTCTTCAAAGAGCGACCAGTGACCTCCAAAAGGTTTTTTGACTTGGAGTTCATCCAGCGCCATTGCCACACCCTGATGTTTCGCATCAGTTTTGGGTTCACATGGCTGTTGACCTTGGTCGCAAGACTACATGGTATGGCCGATTTTTTGAAACATAGCACTCCGATTGTATGAAAAGCAAATCACAACATGAAGCTGAGTGTCGACAGGTTACATTGTCTTGTTGCTGTTTTAGATCTGTATCAACATCTGTCCGCATCCTACAATTATGATGCCAGCAAGGGGAAACCCAGACGTGACGTAGCATGTGCATGCGACGCAAGTTAACATGAACGTTAACACCCCCCACCCCCAACCCAAGACGTGACGTAGCATGTGCATGTGACGCAAGTTAACATGAACGTTAACACCCCACCCCCCCAACCCAAGACGTGACGTAGCATGTGCATGTGACGCAAGCTAACATGAACGTTAACACACCCGACCCCCCCAACCCAAGACGTGACGTAGCATGTGCATGTGACGCAAGCAAACATGAACGTTAACACACCCCACTCCCCCCAACCCAAGACGTGACGTGGCATGTGCATGTGGCGCGAGTTAACATGAACGTTAGCACACCCTACCCCCCAATCAAGACGTGACGTAGCATGTGCATGTGACGCAAATAAACATGAACGTTAACACACCCCACTCCCCCCAACCCAAGACGTGACGTGGCATGTGCATGTGGCGCGAGTTAACATGAAGGTTAACACACCCTACCCCCCAATCAAGACGTGACGTAGCATGTGCATGCGACGCAAGTAAACATGAACGTTAACACACCCTACCCCCCAATCAAGACGTGACGTAGCATGTGCATGCGACGCAAGTAAACATGAACGTTAACACACCCTACCCCCCAACCCAAGATGTGACGTAGCATGTGCATGCGACGCAAGTAAACATGAACGTTAACACCCCCCACCCCCCGACCCAGTAACATATGTATTTTCAGAAACGTGCACGGCTACTGGCGCGGTTTTTCCCCGCGCTGGCAGTAACATGTACTAACATTATGCGTTTTCAGACACACCCAATCTACTTATGATTCAATTGCATCTTGGAGCAGCTGTTTCGCCAATCTATTTGACACCGCTCTTGTTGCCCTCTGAAGCAAAGTAATCCTTGGGCCAATCGGGCTCGTTTGGCGGCCCGAAGATCATTCCTTGAGATGATGGAGATTTTCCGACTGGGAACATTTCAAAGGTCTCATTTCACCAGCACTGTTAAGAAGATATGAGCTTGGCAAGATTTGGATCTCTATGTTTTAGGCGCAGCTGGTGGGTCTTTTGAAAACGGGTCAAGATGAGCTGACAACTCAACCTTTACCTGTTCTCAAGATTCCTAGTTTGTTTGCAGTGATGACGTTACCAAGATGTCCATTGGTTCAAGAGTCACTTGGTCAAATGGAGATGGGTCAACATCTATTATCATCTTTGGTGGAATAAACATGAATAAACATCCATTGGCCAGCTACATTAGGGTACCATCCGGGTCCCAATCTCAATATCCGTTCGACTCCCAACCTTTGTGAACACCCGAGGTTGGTCATGGGCTGCACCAAAAGTGCCTGAGAATGGGAATACACACATTCTCAAACACTGTTGGATGGATATACATATACGTGTGTATGTGTACATACATAATATATAGGAAACACGCACATATGTATATACACATACATATACATATATATATATATATCATACACACACATATATATATATCCCGTAGTCTGGTTAAGAGCCCCCAGTGAGAGCCGTCCATTCCACAGCAGTTGAACAGGAACGTTGTTAGGGGGGGGCGTGTAAAACGTGCACAGCTTCTGTGAAAAGTGCACAAATTCTGTGAAACGTGCACAATTTCTTGCAAACGTGGACAACTTCTATGAATTCGATGACAAGTTCTCAAACACTGCAAAAAGCTCTTAATCAGACCATACCCACATACCCACATATATATATGTATATATATCTTAATTATATATATATATGCACACATGCATACACGCACACACACACAGATAGATAGATAGATAGATAGATGGATGGATGGATGGATAGATAGATAGATAGATAGACAGACAGATAGATAGATAGATAGATAGATATATGTATATATACATACATACATATATGGTATCCCTGCTGTCCTACGTTTTAGCATTTTGTCTCTTTTTCAGGCTTGCATGGGCACACGTACATGTATGCATATATATATATATACACATATATATATACACATATATATTCATGTATATATTACCTAGTTCCAAGAGACATTTGAAAGGAGGGTTCTAGTCTACTAGGAGGGGGCTTTGGCGGCGATGATGACGACGATGATGACGACGATGACGATGGTGACGACGACGGTGATGACGGAAGTGACAGCGTCGTTGACAGTGGCGAGGACGATGACGACGGTGACGACGACGGTGGCGACGGCGGCGACGACGGCAAAACTAGACCTTATTCCGAAAAGTCGACCTTAATAAGATCTAGTTTTGGAAATAAGGTCTAGTTTTGCACGACGACGGCGGTGACGACGACGGTGACGACGGTGACGACGGTGACGACGATGACGACGATGACGACGACCGCCGTCATTGTTGTCGTCGCCGTCGTCATCGTCGTCGCTGTCGTCCGCATCGTCGTCACTGTCGTCGTCATCATCGTCGCCGCCGTCATCGTCGTCGGCACCGTCGAACTAGATAATGTATATATGTATAGATGTAGGGCAGCACGCAAATGATTGGCAAAAGTTAAGCCAACTTTGTAGCAGGTTGTACCGGAACTTGGAACCAAGAAGCGAGTGGCATCATGTCCTGTGGCTGGACAAGTCCATGTACAAGGACGCCATGCAACTCTCAAACTGGAACTCCCCATGTCCGAAGATGTGAAGGTCACATTGTCACGCTCTACAATGGATAGCGTGATGCAAAAGATCCAAGAGGGGAAGTTGACAGTACCCCCGACTAGGCAGCCCAGTACCAAGCAGGCCATCTCCAATGCCATGAACCATGTGCAGACCAGCCTCCGGCTGCGTGGTGGCGCACAAGGAGAATGGAATGAAGAAACTCAAGCCTGTTGGCCATCAAAGACAAGTCCTCAGACAATGACAAGGCCTCATCGGATTCTTCTTCGTCATCTTCTTCTGATTCAGATTCGTCGGCTGAAGGTTAGATGCCGAAAGAGCCCCATGCAGGCGGAGAACTCTTCCCAGCCCCTGGATGTGGATTCGTTGGCCCGCACCTTGGACGCCACCCAGGCAGCTTTGAAAGCCAAGACCCGAGACTTCGCTGCCCTCCATTCATGCCAAGCGGATCTCGCCACTGCCGAGGAAACCATCCAACGCAAAAAAGCCGAAATCATCAACTCCCAGAAGGAAATCGAAGAACTTCGTGGCAAGCAAGCTGATGATCAAGAGGTTCGCGGCAAACAAGCTGATGACGAGTCCGAAGATGACACTGAGTCTGCTGGGACTGCTGTTGACATGACATCGGACTGAGTTGCATATCTTAAGCCATGAGCCTGCATGCGTGCAGCCATTTATCAATGTATCTGTGAAAAAGATACATAGCATTCGTATGTCGCAGAGGTAAAAAGAAATATCAACTGCAGTGCTGCCTGTAAACCTTGTGCTGGATCGTTTGTATCTTGCTTCATTTTACTTTGCTAGTGTTTGTCAAGTCACATACGAAATCACTTTGATTCAGGTTCAGAGTTGGAATCAAATTTAGGCGTTAAAGCTGCACATCATGAACATGTATGTGGGTATGGTTAGGGACATGCATGTCATGCTTTGGTGTGCATTGCCAACGAAGGGCATGAGCCGAGTAGCATTCAAACTATGTATGCGTCTCTGTATGATATATGTTTTATGCACATATGCTCTTGTCTGGTGTCTGCATCAACATCTGCTATGCCTCTGCTTCCGTCTATCAAGCCCGTGATTTACGCTTTCTAGGTCTCGTCTGTCAAGCATTCGCCGGCCTTCTGGCTGATGCTATGGCTCGGTATGGCGGCAAGGTTTGGATGTTCTCCACTTTGGACTCCACTGTCTGTGCCTCCATAAGCGAAGACCAAATCCAGGATCTCATCACAATGTCCACTTTCCTGACTGCTGTTGGCCGCGACCTGCACTCCGTCACCGAGACAGTGAACCTGATCTTCGATGCGCACCTGTCCTTGCCAGAATTTGCTTTGAATCAAATTGGTGACTGCGTGAAAGAGAAAGCTCCAGAGAAGTTGCCAGACTGCATCAAACCACCTGGTCCTTTACCTACTGGATGCCGCCTCGGAGTCATTGCCAATAACAAGCAGGATGGGACTGTGGAGGTGTTGAAGATCTTGCACTTCGAGAACCGAATCTGAAGGGAGGATGCTGTGAGTTTGTGTACTGACCCCCTAGGCACTGGTTCACCGACCACGCCCATGAGCTCTCAAAAAGGCTGTCTTCGGCCTCACTCATTTCTAGATTGCCTGGGTTTCATGTCACCTGGTTCCCCTTGAAGCAACAAGAGCAGAACAAAGGCATTCGTCGCTCGCAATCCTCTCAATGGAAGAACTTTGGGCAGGACTTCAATATGTGAACGAGAGCGCGCCAGAATGCGATTCAGAGAACCAACAGTATTTTTGGATTCTATTCTATCCAACGTCAAAGAAAAGCTGGCACTCCGATTTCTGGGTGGCCAGAAGCAAAGGTGCGCATCATGGCGCAAAACAAATCCAAAGTGATGGCTGTGGCGCGCAGTTGGAGACTGAGTTTCCCTTGCACGCTTTCTCCTTGAAGCCTTTCTTTGCCACCAATTTGCTCCCACTTCTGAACCCCCTGTTCATGAACTTCGCCTTCATGTTCCTTGGTTGGCCGGGAAACTCCTGGCATTATCATCATGATGCTCGTTATAGGCCGCTACCATGCTTCACGGCTGGGCCTCAGCACCCGACCTGGCTAGCGCAGAGTCTCTTGACAACTTCAGACATCGAGTGGGTCACATTCATGAAGGCATTTTTCTTGATGATCCGAGTCGGGCGAAGATCGACTTGGCAGACTTGAAGTCTTTCGTGACAGCTGAGGAGAACCAAACATGCCATGGTCGCTATAATGATGTCAAGCTTGCTAAAAACTGTTGCAGGGCTTTTGCCACGAGGAAGAAGATGAACCCTAAGCTGATCAACGTCGCCGCATCACCATGGAGGAGTTCCTTACGCTACTCCGTCGCACCTTCCCTGGTGACAAGCCGGCTGATGTGCGCGCGGTCTTGAAGATAACCGTTGTGTTTATCTTCGGCACATTTACTTTGTATCTCCGTCTTCCAAGTCAGCATGATAGCGCGCTGATCCACCGGATTCAAATTCAAGACCTAGAGAAAGATCTCTTAGCCGAGCACCGCAAGCTGTTCTATGGCAAATACAAGCGGCATCATGGACAAGCCTGTAGACTGTCAGGAGTATGTGAACAAAGAGCAGGAAAATCTTGAGGAAAACATGAGCCGTTATAGCCAGTTCAGCATAGTCAAGGAATATGTCTCGCACGTGAGCTTTGAAATCGAAGACATGGTTCTTCACGAAACACCTATCCCAGAACGAGCTTGGCTACCGTCCTCTTCTGAGGCACCCAGCCCACCAAAAGTTGCTCCAAGTCATCGAGATCCTCTGCCTGGCACTGTCCCCAATAGGCTTGGCAAGTTCATCTATCCAACGCCACCAAAGAGGGCAAGAGCCAAAACGTGTATGTCTTCCGCACCTGCATCAGCTGGACCCGTGCAGAAGTAGGATGAGCCGAAGCCAGCAGACATCCCCATCTCTGAGCCCGAGGGCAATTTCGACGGAGATGAAGAAGCTGCAGCACATTTGGCAACATGAGTTGCCTAGAGGAGTTAGCTGACAATCACGTCGATTGCGTGGTATGTAGTAGTCTCATCCATCAACCTAATGGCATATCTGCTTTTCACTTCTGACAAGCTTTTTGATTCAGAGACTGCATCCAAGACTTGCGGCTTTTATATAGCACTGGAGGTACGTGCGGAACCGCTCTGGATAAGAAGGTGCGCCTGTCATTCTTTTCATTGTCTGGATCTGCTTTGACATCCCACATCGTTGCAAGAGAAACGCGGAGTCATCACTGACATTGATGCTGTAGCTCTAATAGAAGCTATCATGTTTGCTGTGTGGTTTTCAACTTCGTTGTTTGCTGTGCTCAGCTGTACATGCTTCACATTCCTTTGGGCCTGTCTGTAGCTTTGTGGTTCAATCGGTCTAGCATCTATCGTCGATTGATCTCCTCACTTGTCCATTCAACCCACGCATGCCCAACCTTGGAGTTATGCGGTCCATTCAAAGAAGGCCAGCCTCCGAGAAGAATTTTGCATGGCGTCAGACAAACTACGTCCGGGATCCTGAGGCTGTGCTGACCATTTGGAATGACCGTAACACTTGGAAGAGATCTGTGGCTGACATCAACAATGGTGTCCATGCTTCAGGCGGATGGACTTCTACCTGATTGGGAAGGAGTCCGGTGTCCTCGCTGTCATTGTGGCACTCTGAAACAGGCAGCGCCTCAAAGCGTGGTGGCCTGCCGAAGCACCGATGCAGCCAAGCCTACATCAATCCACACCATGCTCATCCCTTCTTCGTCGAAGGCATTGGCACTGCAACCCAGGCAGCTCTGCTCCTGCTTCTTCTCAATCGTGTTTCACATGTTGCTGTTCATCACCTTCTACATCTCAATCACAAGGCCATTGAAGATATGGAGAAACGCATTTGCCAATTGCGTGAAGCCTGGGTGGTGGAATGTGAAAAATCCATTTGCTTTGGCACAGGACAGAACGGCTAGATGTGGAAGCCGATGAGGCCACCTTTGAGGTGGTGCGGCCTGGTACAACAGGGCAGGCCTGACACCTTCGTACTGAACCGCTTGCGTCCGCTCCTGGCCAAGCTTCGAGCACCAGGTCCAGGTGCGGTGCCCAAGGTGGAATAGATGCCCATCGCGAAAAAGTGGCTGCAAAACCGCAACGTGATCCTCCACACGGATTCAGCCAAGAGTTGATGCGCTGCCGTGCCTGGCGTACTTCATGACAGAGTCGTCCACAAGAAGCAGCGCATCAAGCTTGGCGGAAAGATCAACTGGATCGCGACTACTACTGCTGGATTCACCTTGGAACAAGGTTGTTTTTCTTGGTAGGCCAGCATTGTTGGCCAGCCAGTGCTAATATTTCTTCATGTTTGCAGCCACGTGAACCAAATGCAAATTAGGTTGGGGCTAGCGGGCCTTGATTTGTTCAAGTTGTTTTTGTTTATATAAGTCCTTTATGAAAACATTTCACAACTTCCTAGTCAAATATTGATGATATACAGCAAAATAATGCATTTACAAAACAATCATGCTTTGCTAACTCAAATTGCGACGCGCTATACTCGCAGCCATGGATTCCATGAATGTTTCAACGACATTGAGCCCTGAGCAGCAAATCTGCCTGGATAGACTACTGGCTGAAGGAGGCATCAGGAAAAAACGCAAGCTGCCATTGCCATTGAAAGTGAAAGGAGAGTTGAAAAAAGATGGCAAAGATGAGTCGACTACTACAATCTCAGAGAGACTGTGGGAAGATGAGTGGCACCGAGATAGTGGCCAATGTCAACAGGCAGTGGAGGCTGCAAGTAGCAGCAAGGGCGATGGTCAGCAGCCTCATGAAGAAACTGAAGGTATGTCAAAACAGCTGGACAAAAGTGACATGCATCAGACAGGGAAAACCCCTCAGGGTACAAAGACTACGCCGAAGGGTCAGCCTATGCAGGGCTATGGTACATCGAGCAGCAGCTCCTCCTTCAACAACAATTTGAACGAGCTGTCCTTTGGAGAACATGTGCCGGGAGATTTAAACCGGCTATGGAAAAGTCAACGGTGGTTTCCGAATCCACACAATCAGCGAGAAGTCCAATTGAGATTGGAGAAGGATAAGAAAAATGCCAGAGAAATGAAACGTAAACCCCGAAAGGGTTTGTACAAATAGTGTACATCAAATCATACAAGATGTGCAGGCATCGATGAGAAAAAACCTACTTACATCGCTTTTGTTTTGATGGCAAACGGTTGCAGTTAGAATATTTCTGTTTAACCGAATCCATTATCGTCAGCTTAGTCGGCGCAACTATTGATGTAACATTATCACCAAACCATTTTGTTGTAAATTGTGATCAGACATTATCGCCAGCTCAGTTGGTGCAGTTGTTGATGTTGGTATGTGTATGCAGACTTGAGTCGACCTTATTTTTGCACGACCCTGCCTTTCTCTACCTTTTTAGTATTGATTTAGTATTGTAGCGCTTTGCACGTACATAAGTTCTCCAATCTCTTTTGCACGTCACAGCTCTGTGTGAACGCCCTCCTGAAACGAGGAACAATGCGCCAGGTGTGGGGTACCAAGTCGGGAACAATCCAGCCGTGCCTCATTTGTATCGGACCGTTTTTGTCGTTAACAAAAACACCATAAAGCCATAAAGCCAGATTTTTTTTCCGTGACAAGTAGGGTCAATCCACTAACTGGGATTTTTTAGCCACTTACGATTCGTGGGTAGTTCGCCACCATTCGTATCAACCAACATTCCATTAATCAGCAGTAATATCCCATTAATCAGTAAGAGCTCAAGCATCAACGTCTTTCTGGTTCCAACAAGGTCATCAAGGCAAAGTCCGGGACACAGATCGTTGACCGTGTCTGGCGATGGATCAAGGACAGGTTGACAAGCAACCAAGCCTGCCGTGTTGGCCGCGCGCTTTTGCGCATGAAATTGCGCTCCGTCCAGTACAAGTACTGGATAAGGGTCCAGGACCTGTGGACCCAGTCGGGAACCTTGGTCCAATGGTTTATGTCCAGCACTTTGAAGTCTGCCTAGATATGTGCTGTCACGCTCGCAAGGGGAATTTCAGTGTTGTCACTCACCAGGTTCATAGGTTCCTGGGACGTGCGGGTGCTCGCACCCTCTATCTAACTTTCATCTTGTGCCTCTTCAGCTAATTGTGGCGCTACACGTTCTTCATTGCCGTCGCCAGGTTCATTGGTTCCTGGGACGTGCGGGTCCTCGCACTCTCCACCTTTCAGCCTTTGTCTCTTCAACTACCTGCTACTTTAAAACTGCATTTTCTGCACACATGCACGGCATATCTGACACTACATATATCTTCATATCTTACACTGCCTTCCACCTTGCACATGCTCATCTTCCTGGCTACGAAATCATCTGTGCACCCAATGAAAGAAGATAACGCAAGGCTAAATATAGGTACTGGGGGTTAGCATATTTATACATCCCGCTATCCCATGAGATGTCCCTATTAGATCCCCATTAGATCCGCAAAACTCCATGGCGAGTTCCGCAGGTTCGATGCAAGGCGGATGACTTGGTGTGAGGTGGGATCTCCAGGGGCGATGGGTGCCGTTGTTACTTAAAGGTCCTTAAATATATATATATACAATATGGATTTACCAAGAAAACACAGGAATTTGTATGGGTCTATACTCAACTTATACCTAAATTGGTGCAAATAACTCCAATCACTAGGGTTTTTGGTGTATATATGCATAGTTCATGGTGGTCATAGACCAACAAAAATCGCTGGGGTACCACCTAAGGGGTTTCGGGTTGGCCCCAATTTCTATGGTCAAAGTGGGGTAACCACATGGATGGTTCAATACACAAATCAACCAACATGGGTGGAAACAATGATGAACACCCCAAAATTGATGTTTTTTTGGCTGAATGTGGGGAAAGTGGTCACTAGAAACCCCATTTAGAAAGGTACTGTGGTATAACTCCCAGTGATAAGTGGATCAATACTTCTGCGGCACAGGCACCAACCACCCAACAGGTCTACAATCACATTGTTCACTTGTCCTCCAGTTATTTAGGTTTCTTGGCTTGAACATCTATTATAACCACGATTTTGTTGGGATATCCCAGTCGACCCAACAGCAGGCGGTTGTGATGGTTGAAGGTTCGATCTGCAGCGACAGAAATTCACGTTCTATCAGCATTCACAAGATTCCAAGTGAGCGTTGTTCATTTGATCCCATCCTCAGAAAATGGTTGGCTTTATACCTTCACTTTTGCCCATTTCCCTTACTAATCGATTGAATCACCCATTCTCATCACAGTCCCATAATATTTCTATTATCATCATGATTCATTGGTTGAATCCCCATTATTATGGCTATGCACGCAATTTCGTTTGCATTTTGGGTTTAGATGGAGTTACTACATGACTCACGGCCTAAACGTATCTAAAAGTAATTAGGGGCCATCAGGTACCCTCTGGTAAACTAACATCGCTATGGAAAATCCACTATTTTTATAGGCAAATCATCTAGAAATGGTCTATTTTCATCCATTTTCCATAGCAAACTGTTAGTAAAAACTGCTGGGTCATTTTGTCACCTCTTTACGCCCCTCTTTACGCCACCTGGAGGCTGGTCGCCTCAGCACGCCCCGGCGCTACTTTTGCGCCTGCGCCTGTCGTGCTGCCCAGCGCGCCGGAGGGCCCGGGGGCCGAGAGGCATCCGGTGTCCGGAAACGAGGTGGGAACCCCCGAAACAATGGGAAAATCATGGGAAAATGTAGGAAACTCTGGGAAAATCACCGAACCCAAATGGTGGATGGAATTAAGCCACGTTTGATTACTGGATATGCTTGGATGATCTTGGATGTACAGTTTACTAAGACCCCCAGTCATAGATAGACAAGTTGTGAAGCTGGAAATATGATATCATCCTTTGAACGTCCTGAATTCACACATTTTTGGGTATTTTTTTTTGGGTGTTGCTCTCTCTCTCTCTCTATACATATATGATTCTAAACTAAAGATGCAGGGTATCCAAGATTGGGAAAGTAACAAAACAGACTGGGATTTAAGCCGCGAAACCTTGGTTTGTCAGTGCAGGTCCTTCCCTTTTTCCATGTTGTTTTGCTACTGAAGTGTCAGTTTTCCAATTAAACAGTCTAGGGGATCCGGGCTTGACAGTACTAAATCAAGACTATCTCAAACAGGATTGGTTCATATTGGTTCCTTGATCTTGGGGCTGTGGTTCTTCGCTCATTCTGATTCGTTACCACAAAGGCAGATCTTGAATTTCCAGTGGGAATAACCAGTCATTTCCTAAGGTCCCACCCTCCGGTAAACTAACATAGCTATGGAAAATCACCATTTTTCATGGGTAAATCCACTATTTCAATGGCCATTTTCAATAGCTATTTTGACATAACCAGAGGGTACAAACAATGAAGAAATTGACCGGACGATGGAGATGGAGTTCCTTTCGGCTTAGTCCGGTGCTTTTGGTCAAAATTTGCATCCCAGGAGATCAGAGTACATGATGTTGTTTATGGGTTAAACTACACGTTTGCAGTAAGGGAAATCACTTAGATCCTATTCTTGGATCCAGGGTCAGATCCCTTGCATTTCCGCGGCACTGAGGGATCAATTTGAAGAGCTAAAGTGCACCATTTGCTAGTGCAAAAAGCTGTGCTCTGCTGCTTTCAGAAGGGGTCTCATCATAATGTGAGTCACTAAAAATTGGGTCAACCTTCGAGGGGTACCCAAGGTGCAATTTTTCACTATGGCGCTATGTGGCATATCTATGTACCAAACTAGCTAGACATTGAACAAAAGTGCGACCCGTGACATCGGAACGGGTCCCAAATGAACCTGGTCTCTGTAGTAGTTAACATCCCAAACCGGAATCATTGGGATATTTATGGATATTTGATGTTTGGTTCAATGTTGGATTAATAGTGGGAGTTGTTCATGGTATAGTGGGAAAAAAGGGTATATCTCAGCATCATTCACCAGCAGGGTCCGGTGCCTGGAACTTGGATGATCACGGAAAACATGTGGAGTTTACCCGGCATTATTTTGATCATTTTCCGAACGGGAAAACATAGGTTTTCAACCCAAAATGTTAGTTAAAACCCCAGGGTACCAAGCATTTTCCAAAGCAGCAGCAAATCCTGATCAAGAAAAGCATTCATATATATATATATATTATATGTACATGTATATATATACATATATGTTAAGTAACAACATTGTCCAACACACAATTCGTGTACAGTTCAACAGCTGCTGGATGTCACTGTCAACATTATGGATCAACAGGCCTTGAGCCTGAGACTGTTTGCCAACAGTACAAAAGAGTGAGAGCGCACAGCATCAGCTGCAACATTGATTCAACAGAGCTGCCTGAATCTTTTCATGGTAGCGGAGCAGTGATCCTGGAAGCATCCAGGTGAGCTCCAACAGGAAGAGGGCTTGATCCCAGAACACTGGGGGACTCTCAACAACAGCTGGAGCAACAAAGGGTAGCAGCCCAACACACCACCACTGCAACGACAAGGTAAAGAAACAAACTCAACAACAAGGTGCGCAGGAAGAGGGCTTGATCCCAACTATACAGTGTGGGGGACCCTCAACAACAAGGATGGCGACGGCACATGAGATAGGATCGCCAACAGCAGGAGAAACACAAGCAGAAGCCCTAGCATCAACACACAGGCTGAAGTTGAAACCGCCAACATACGATGGAAACTGCGCAACATTCGAGGAATGGAAGTACAAATTCTCAGCATACATGGGCCTACAGGACAACATCTTTCCACAACTGCTTTCAAGAGCAGAAAGAGCAACAACAGTGCTCACAGATGCAGAGCTGCTCGGTGCAGCCTCAACAATAGAGCAAGGAGAGAAATGGACACAACTGTGCAACAACCTCAAATACATACTCATTAACATCACCAGCGGCCCAGCAGCAACAATATGCAGACAATACCAAGACGCAATGGGCTTAGAAGTCTACAGGCAACTGTGCAACAGGTTTGCAATACCTGTTGGAACAAGAAGCATAGGCTACCTCACAAAGCTACTCAAACCCAAGTTCGACACCAACAACTTTGAGGAGTCCTTCTCAACATGGGAATTTGAGCTTGCACGTTACGAGCGTGACAACAATGCACAACTACCAGACCAAGTGAAGATAGCAGTTCTCATGAATGAGACAACAGGACCACTCCAACAACACTTACACCTCAATGCCAGCGCAACACCAACATATGCTGAAGTGAGGACAACAATCATGGAGTACTACAGAACCACAACTGCGTTCTCAAGACTTCAACAACAGTCGTCTTCAGCAGTCAGCAGTAACTTAGGAGGAGGCCCAGCTCCAATGGATATTGGAGCAACATACAAAGGCAAAGGAAAAGGAAAAGGAAAGAGCAAAGGAAAAGGATTCAACAAAGGAGGTCACAAAGGAAAAGGATACCAACAAGGAAAAGGCTACGGAGGCTACGGCAGTTACCACAAAGGAAAGGGCAAAGGAAAACAACAGCAATGGTATCAGCCAAAAGGAGTAGAGAAAGGAAACAAAGGAAAGTCGAAAGGAGCTCACAACAAAGGAAAAGGAAAGAATCCAACAGCAATATGCTACAGATGTGGTCAACAGGGCCACTTGGCAAAGGATTGCCGAACAGCGGTGTACAACATGGCAGAGACACCGCAGGAACAGGACCAGGATGGAACATCCCAATGGTATGACCCAAACAGTGGGTATGACAACTACTGGTACAGCAACGACCAGTCAGGCAACTATAACATCCAGCCAGCCCAGCAACAACAACAACTAGCTTTGCCAGCGCCACAAACCACAACGCAGACACCAACAATACAACTTGTGGGAGCACTGGGCCATCAGGCAGCAAGTGCCCACAATGAAGCAACCACCACAGCTCAAGCAGTGCAGCAGCAGAGAGGAGACAACGAGGTGGACGTTATGATCGACAGTGGAGCAGCAACACACGTTTGTCCAACATGGTTTGCACCAGACACACCACTGTATCCACTACAACAAGGACAAGGACCTAGGTTGAGGACAGCAACAGATGAGGATATCCCAGTGCATGGCTACAAATGGGTGTACATGCACAACACCAACAAGCAAACAATAGTTGTTCCCTTCTATGTGTGTGATGTGACGCAACCCATCATGTCAGTAACAAGACTGGCAGAACAAGGGTTCAACACACAACTTAACGAAACACCAACAATCACACACACCAAGGGATTCAACTCAGCACTCAAACAACGAGAAGGCCTATACTTCTTGCCAGTTGTGCTGATCACACTTCCAGCCAACTTGAGGCTTGAAGTCAACCAGACAGCAGAAGGAACAACAGCAAGAATAGCACCAGTCACACTGACTCCAACAGGCATGGAAGTCCTTCGCAACAAGAATGACCTATGGACATTCAACAGCCAAGGTTTCTTGGTAAGAGTCCACAGGACAACACGCAAGGCATTGTTCATGCCAGACACCAGATGTCCAGTTCCAACAGAAAGGTTGGAGAACTACAGAAGAACAATCATACAAAGACCAAACAACAACACAGAGGTCATCGAAGAAGCATACCAAGACCTCGACAAGAAGCAACAAAAGAGGACTATACAAGGAAACAACTGGACAGGAGAAACATGGTTCCAAGTGAAACGTGGAACAGTACTTCCAGGCAACATACCACCACCACCACCAACACTTCCACCAGCCAAAGAGCCAGCGACACCATCTCAACAAACCACAGTTGACCAACCACAAGCACCAATGTATCGACACAATGTGAAGAAGCCTCTCACAGAGGTAAGGCCAACAGGTCAAGCAATGACCACAACGCAGCCATATCAGACAGCAATTCCACATCCAAAGGAAGTCAGTCCAACGCAGGACTATTGGATCAAGGAAGGTCCATATTGGAAACGTGTGCATGTCCAACCAAGAAGGGACATGTACATTCCACAACAAGCAGATGATGGACCAGACGTGACAAGACTGACAACATGGAGACAAACAATTGTGAAGCCAACAAGTGGCAACAGAGGATATAGAATAGATGATGACTGGACGACAAAGAGGAAAGCAACACTCGACATAGAGTGGACAGGCTCAACAAACTTTGAAGAAAACGCAGCATACAAAGATGAGTTCATCACAGATGAGCCAGAGGAGCAACAAGAAGCCAAGAGAGCAAAAGGAGTGCCAACACCACAACAACCAACAGAACAAGAAAGAAGAGAACACGAGCTCACACACCTTCCCTACAGAAGCTGGTGTCCAACATGCGTACAAAGCAAAGGAAGACAGGACAACCATCCAAAGCAAACAAGCAAAACACCAGTGATCCAAGTGGATCTGATGTACTACAAAGCATTAGGAGAAAAGCAAACAACATCAGTCCTTACAGCAGTGGACGTTGAAACAGGCATGTGTATGGCAGTCCAACTTGAGGACAAGACGCAGCACGTACAATACCTGTCAGTTTGCCTTCAACAATTCCTGATGGAATGTGGCAGAACACATGCAATTCTCAACAACACCGTTCTTCAATCAGACCAGGAAGACTTTATCATCTCCTTGCTCAAGATGGTGGCAACAGCCATGGGCAGCAACATAGCAGTCAGGCAAGCACCAGCCTACACATCACAAGCACAAGGAAGCGTTGAACGTTTCCACAGAACATTGATGGGCCAAGTCAGAGCTCTCAAACTCCAACTGGAGACCAACTATGGCATCAAGCTCAACAGCAAGCATCCCATCATGCCGTGGCTTGTCGAACACGCAGCATACCTGCTCAACAGGTATTCCATCCACTCAGATGGAAACACAAGCTACTATAGACGATGGGGTAAAGAACACAAAACACCAATATGTGAATTTGGTGAAACAGTTCTTTACATGCTACCAACAGCAAAGCAGATGCCAAAGATGGAAGCAAGGTTCTACCCAGCCATTTGGCTAGGTAAGGACAACTCAACAAACGAGAACATACTTGGCATCAGCAACAAAGTGGTCAAAGCAAGGACCATAAGAAGACAAATAAAGCCAGACAAGCACAACAAGCAGTTGATGGACATCATCAACTCTTCGCCAGCCATGATACCACCAACAACACCAAGCATTGTGGTACTACCACAAACTGCTGCAGCAAAGCGGCAGACAACAACAAGTACACAGACTCAGCAGAGTCCACAACCAAAAGCCTTGGTACAACCACACATTACACCACCACCAGCACTTACAGACCTTCCAATGGCAACAGCGCCAGCAACTCAGCCAGCAAGGCAGCCAATTCCATTGCCGACACAAGGCAAAAGAGAAGTAGCAGATGAGATTACACAAGGCAGCTCACCAAAGCAAGCAAGGACAACAGAAAGAGCCACAGCAGCCAGCCGACCTGACACCGCTCAGGAGCCACCAACAACAAGGATGAGGATCTCACAAGTCACAGTCACAACGAAGAAAGGACAGAAGATAGAAGCAACCTCCAACGAAGATGAACAGGAGATACAAGCTGAAAATATTCTCCTGGAACCTTGGGTGAACAACACCGAAGGTTTAGACAAGGAACAAACAATAGAAGGAATGAAACAAGAAATCAAGTCAATGAAGGAACAAGGTGTATATACAGAAGTACACATCAGCCACCTCACCCCAGAACAACGCAAGAAGATCATCAAGTCAAGATGGGTTCTTCGACAGAAAGGCAGCACAGTGCGAGCAAGGATAGTAGCAAAAGGATACACAGAGGAGATCAATGACAACGACGACATCTTCGCGTCAACACCAATCTTCTGCGTTCTGAGGATGCTACTCGTCTTAGCACTTTGCAACAACTGGATCTGCCTCACAGGAGACATCTCAACAGCCTTTCTACATGCCGCAGCAGCAACAGCAGATCTCTTTATGTATCCACCAGCAGAGTTCTACAACGCCTTCGATCAAATCGTTTGGCGACTCAACAAAGCCATCTATGGCTTACGCAGCAGCCCAAAAGCATGGCAAAATCACCTGGCAGAGGTGATGCAACAACTTGGACTACGACGACTTGTCAGCGAGCCCAACGTCTACGCAACACCACAGGGAGATGCATACATACTATGCTACGTCGACGACCTGCTCTTCATTGGACAACAGGAGACGGTTCACAAGCTGTTCAAAAGCATTCAGCAACACCTTCTACTCCGTCCAACAGGAGAACTCACAGTCGGCAACACCATCAGCTTTCTGGGTAGAAACATCTGCAACAAAGGTGACTACTACGAGATCAGCTTAGCAGACAGCTACACAACACAGCTGCTGGAAGAAGCCAGCATGCTCAACTGCAACTCAGCACCAGCACCAGGCAACAATACTCTGAAAGCAACATCAGAGATGGAACAAGAACTCAACAAAGAAGAACATGCAGCCTACCGAAGAATGGTTGGCAAGCTACAATGGATGACCTACACAAGGCCAGACATTGGCTTTGCAACAAAGGAGCTTGCAAGAGCTCTGACACAACCAACAACAGCAGACCAGCAGAAACTGAAACACTTGCTCAGGTACATCAAGGGAACACAACACTACAAACAATACATAAGACCAACAACCAAGACACCAACAGCTGAAGCAGTACCAGACATCCAAGTCTTTGTCGACAGCGACTGGGCAGGATGTGCAACAACGAGGAAGTCAACAACAGGATTTCTGATCAAAGTCTTTGGAGCAACAATCCACTACGGAAGCAGAACACAGGCAACAATAGCGCTGAGCAGCGCGGAAGCAGAACTCTATGCAATCAACACAGGAGCAACAGAAGCACTCCACATCAGCAACTTCATGAAAGAAGCTCTCAACATGAAGAAGATCAACATCCGCATACACACAGACTCATCAAGCGGAAAGAGCATGGCAACAAGAATCGGAGCATCAAAGAAAGCCAAACACATCGAGCTCAAGCACCTTTTTATACTACAACTGGTCGCACACGATCTTGTGAGGATTGTCAAGATCAACACGACCAACAACCCGGCCGACATTTTCACAAAGTACGTTGCAACAGAGACGCTTTTGCGTCACATCAGTGATGTTGGCATTAGCACCCAGCATCACTGAACAGACAACAACAACCAGCAACAGAAACAGTCTCACTGCAGCATATGCGCGTTAATGTGCGAGCGCGTGTACAACGTGCGAACATCGTGCGTGGCGTACACACACAAACATACATTTCCTTTTGAGCCATGGTGTCAACAAAGGTTGACAACATGAACTATGTCATAGTGATCACCCATACTTCATCATGGAGTATATCAACAATATCTGTACAATATCCCAACATGATTTTCGATATGGACTATACCAACGTTACGGTACCTACAACGTGAAGTATACGTACATGTCCTGTACAGCATGTCTGTGAAACACAACATGTCTTTTTTGCAAGGTTTGAAGAATTCAACAGTTTGACTTGCAGTCTTGTTGATGTCAACATTTTGCTGACCAACGGTGACCGCAACATTCCTCTGTTTTGATCGCAGCCGTTCTTTTGCTCCAACATTGGCGGACAACATCAACGTTTTTGACCTTGAGAATGGCAGCACTTCTCAACATCCATATGCAACAGTTCCGGTGATTCCCAAGATGACCATGACAACACTGGGACTCCTGACCCGTGCGGTCAACATGTCCCAAGTGTCCAATCCCACCAACATGGGACCGGACGATTACAACGTGGCAGCCCATGATGCCGACAAGGATGTATGGTGGTTGGCATTGCCAACAGAACTGTTTGGGGCAATGACGCCTGAGAGATTGAGGGGCAACATGGCACTGCTCGAGCACATCAACAGCAACACAAATGTTGCGCGCTACATCGAGGAATTCAACAACTACCACGGCGCAACATCAATCAACAACCGATGATGATCAACAGATGGAAGGATGAGACGTCATCCAACAGGTGAGACTGGCACCTCAACCAGCAGTCTTTGGATCTTCAGCAGATCCCTGCGCAACAAGAGGTTCAAACGTGAGAGCCGGGAATGCGCAAAATTAGATGAGTGTTTGATCAACATCTGCGGCTGGGCAACAGATGTAAAACTACAAGCCATCAGCCCTGTACAGAGATCAACACCTAATCCAATAGTATCAACATAATGTGATTGCGTTTCAACAATGTTTGTTTTGTGCAATGTGTTGGAAGCTCCAACAAATTGAGGGGCCGTGTTAAGTAACAACATTGTCCAACACACAATTCGTGTACAGTTCAACAGCTGCTGGATGTCACTGTCAACATTATGGATCAACAGGCCTTGAGCCTGAGACTGTTTGCCAACAGTACAAAAGAGTGAGAGCGCACAGCATCAGCTGCAACATTGATTCAACAGAGCTGCCTGAATCTTTTCAATATATATATATATACATATATATATATTATACACAGGCAATTCCCCCAGCATTGATAACGGTCCGAAAAATCACCGGGTATCGGTATCACCACAGAAAAATCACTATCGTGGGATGAGTACACTTTGGGTGGTGGACATGTTGGATGACATTTTTGGCTCAGCTGAAAATCGATGTGCAGAGGCCCCAACAACTGTCAAACCAGCAGGGTTTTTGGCCGCTGTATCGGATGACAAACTCCCGAGATCTCGGATGGAACTTCACAAAATGGCCAGATGAAAAAACATCATTTACGCCATTTACATCATAAAAACATGCCGCGATGGAAGTTATGGAAGTGTTTCTAGGAACTTTGAAACTCTGGTAGTTTCTAAGACTTTGCTGTCAGAAATCACTAGTTTGACCAACGAAAAAACACGGCGCCGGCCCCGCGGCGTCACCATCGCCTGGCCATGGTGAATACGATGGAGTCCCCGGAGGACACCCGGATGGAACGAACTTTTTGTCCCAGTGAAATTCATCTGAAACCCACATTAAAACCTGTACAAAAAAAAAAATTAACATCTCCCATATTCAATCATCCATATTCTGTCTACTTCAATTTTTTTGTTTAAAAAATATCTACACACAGAGGTGTGCGTAAAATATAGCGCTTGGCAAAGCCTCTTTTCACCGTTTTCCAGGAGTCCTTCGAGCGTTTGAGACAAGCACTGAACGTGTCTCGGCACGCTGAAAAATTTGTGCACCGCAGCCTCGGCCCCACGTCGGCCGAATGATGATTTATGTAAAGTCGTTTGGTGAAAACAACCAGCTATCAATGTTCACAGACATGGGTATGGATCAATACCTATGAAAATACCATTTTTAGTGGGATGAACATCCATTTACCAGCTATTTTGATGTGAACTACAGGGGTACAAGGTTTTGACACATTGCCACATGAACATACATGAACATATGATACATTTTGTTTTAATATTTGAGGTCGGTGAAGTGTTTTTGCATGAATCACCAGGATCAGCCAGGTAATTTTTGTGATGCGAAAGGTTTTGCAGGGCAGAAGGAAGGACATCTGCAGGAAAGCCCCAAAATTTGTGATTGCAAAAAACAATGACATGGTATGGTTTCCTACAGAAATAGATGATCCTTGGTTTCCCCCGAAATTACAAAGCATTGATAACATCATATTTGCTGATCAAGATACTCAAGTCCCCATTTTGAGTTGTTACATATATAATACTATATATTGTGTATATATTATTATTATTATTTATTATTATTATTATTATATATATATATTATATCATATGTGTATATATATATATGTTTATACGTTAAAACCATACCTTTGTTGGTAAACTTGGCCATGAACTTTTCTTGGTCAACTCCCTGAGTTGTTTGGAGACTGAGGTTCTGAAGGAACAGCACTACGACCCCTGGAACTGGCATGAGCACCTTGGTGCAGGATTGGAGCAGAGAAAGTTGTTGATATGTGGCTTACCCTCTGGTTATGACTAACATAGCCAGGGGCCCATAGAAATAGATGGTTTACCGTTCTTAAACATGGCGATTTTCCATGGCAATGTTAGTCATAACCAGATGGTAAATAGATGTTTATTTGAGTCTTAAAAAGACAATCCAGAACTTCGGAACTTTGACTGGCAGCTGAATATTGGATTTTCCATGATTTTCCGGCTTTTGACTAACACGCAATGGTTGGTTGATTGCTAATTAGTTATCTATCATAGGAGCTTCTTCAATCGGAATGTTTGCTTGCGATTCTGCTATCCAAAACATGATGTTTTCACCATCAAACATAGAGATCTATGTGTTTTTTTTTAAATGGATTTTTCAGCTGCAAACGATGGGGATATCGGATATCCATGGGATGCAGTTGGTTGATGGGTTACAGATGGGTTACAGATGGACTGACTGATTAGTTATGGAAATCCACATCACCCAAGCATCTATTCAGGGATAGTGATTTTGTTGAGGGATGGTGTTGCTGGCTTTTAAACTGCGAAGAAGTTCAATATACTCTGGCAATGGCATTTTTTCAAGGGAGAATGCATGTTCAATAGGAATATCATCTAGAAATGTGAAGTGTTTAAGCCCGTCGCGTTGTTAAGATTCGAGCTTGGGAATTCAACTCCAATCGGGTGGTTTCAAGCATATGATTCTTTACAATGCATGAAGTATAGTTTTTCTACTTACAAAATGGCAGATCTAAAAAAACATGTTCAGGCTTGGCGTTGTTCCGGTGTAGGCTTGATGGGGGCAGCCCTGCACCAGCAGAAGCATGTGGTGTCAACCAAGATTGCTGCTGAAGGAATTCACATGTATGTATCATGTCTACTTTGCAATAGGGAGCTGATGATTGGTTTCGCCCCCAAGACTTACATGGATCCAGAAGGTCGTAATCTTCAAGAAATCTCTTGCTTTTTTTGGGCTGCCAGCGATACAGCACCGAAATCCACCGGTTACCTCCAGCACTTTCGGCAGAATTTTGGAAATGGACATGCTTCTGAAGAAGATCACTTGGGGATGAATTTTTGCAGATTCACTGGACATGTTCTGCATTTTTTGAATCCGAAGGGTCCTGATTTTCCGTGTTTCTGCAAGGTATCTCGGTGAAGATCCTCTCGCACCTTGGCCGTGTCGATTCATGGACTAGAATAGGGCTATTTCAAAAAAAATCTCAAATGGGAAGATGTTTGAACATGTAATATTCTACTTCAGGATGAATGTACATAATATATATATACACATATGAATATATATATATACATATACATGTTCAATGGATTGGCTTAAGGGAAAATCTACAGGAAACTATAGATTTTCCCATTGAAATAGATCTGACGCCCAAAACTTGCAGGAGTCCACACTATTCCAAAATGATTAGGTTTAAAGAGTGAGTAGATACATTTGGTAATAGTAGATATATGCCATGTTTGGTCTGCCACAGCTGTACTGGCAGAGCCTTGCAGGCCTTGGGGGGCACCATTAAAACCCCTGTTCGAGTCCCAAGAGTCTACTCCCGTGTGAAAAATTGCCGGGTTCATCCTTGCAGGGGCCCCGTTGGTCCATCAACCGCCAAACAGTTTGATTTAAAGTCTGTAGTTCCTATATCAGGATATATTTGTTTGAAACAAGTATGCCCATGTCAGATTTTCAGATTTTCATTTCAACAACAATCAGTTTTTTTTTGCCTAACCAGCCATCAAACCAGCACCAGCCATGCTCCACTGAAGGATATTTTGGAAGAGGATGAGGAAGAGGAAGATGCTGAGATGATGGCCTTGAAACCCAAGGCGAAGCTGAGGGTCGAAGCACACATTTTAGGTGTTTCTGGTTGGAAATGTGTACCTATATAGGCCCATATATAAATAAATATATATATATATAATATAAAAATAGTCCTATTAGATTCTGTTTAAACAGTAATAAAATCATTTTTTTGAGGGATGCCCCTGTAAAACTACTACCAGAAGGTGAGTTTCCAATTGAAACTTCCAATTTTGGGGCTTCGTGTCAAATGTTTGGGTGTCGTAACCAGCTACAAACTCAGTTCTCCGGGAGATATGGGGCTTCTGGTGCCATTGGGAAAGCAGGGCCAGGTGTGAATGAACTGAATGAACCACGCATCCCGGCCCAATACCATGAACTCCTCGTCAAGAATTCTTTGGGATGTTTATCAGAATTAGGGTATCCCATGCTTCACCATTGGTTGCTCATTTAAAATGACCACCTTGGATGATTAAGAGAGGTTGCCTGGCGAAACGCACGGCAACAGTTGGACAGATCTTCTGGACAAACCTGGCTTCACCATCGTGGAAAATTGCCATTGACCAAATCGTTGCTCCGATGGTTGAGATATGTTGAGATGCCCAAAAAAGAACGCTCACTTTGGAATATCATCGGAACTTGCCAGAATACCAGCCCCCTTGTTATCACTTGGCTTACGTTACCGCATCTAACTATCTATGGACTTTATACACATATATATATATATGTACATATCCATCATGAAAGCATTCTTGTTTAGCCTGGTGAAATACACCAACTTGCAAATCATGATGAACATGATGAACATGACACGATCATCAATTGAGTATAAATCCCCATTTTGGTTGTTCAAGTCTCCATTTTTCCTGGTTGAATCATGTTAAATCACCAGTTTTGCTGATGAACTATCGAACTTTGGGGCTCCTTCCAGCATCTGACACCTTCGCCAGGCGCGGAAAAACATCGACCGCCTGAAGAGTCACCTCATTACGGCCCGGGGGGCCCAAGGTGACCATGGTGGTAAAAACTGTTTTTTTTCTCTGTGGCCTCTTTAACTGCAGATCCTGTGCATCACATTGAATGAGGAAGTGCGTTCAAAGTGGTGATTTACCCTCTGGTAAACTAACATAGCTATTGAAAATTGCCATTTATAGTGAGTTTTCCCATTAAAAATGGTGATTTTCCATAGTTATGTTAAATTACCAGAGGGTACCATAGCTATGTTAAATCACCAGAGGGTAATCCCATTTTTTTTTCGATCGTCTATTGTTGGGTTTACCTATGAAGAATCCCATAAAATGTTCCATTGAAAAACAGATTATCCCAATAAAACATCCCAATTATATCTACATCATACTCCATATAGTCATAATATGATCCCATTAAAATCCAACAACAAATCCACGCTATTGGTTTCAATTTTGAAAAAACATCCTATTATAGCTCATGATACAATTGAATCCATTAAAAATCATTTGTTGCTGGATGCATTATAATGTGGAATAATGATAAACCACCTCCCAGTCATCACCATTTTAATAGGTGGTATGTTTACCATTCCCAGTCATGGCTGGTCAAAATGGCATGGTGTTTCCCATTGTTTTTCCCTCAGAAAACAGTATTCATGGGCACAAAAAACCAAGAAACTATGGTTAACTGGGTTAACTCAGAGAACATATACATATGTATTGCCCCCTGGTTATTTAATGTAGCGAACTGGAGAATCACCACTTTAAATAGGCAAATCATTAAAAAAACATCTATAAATGGGCCATTTTCCATGGCTATCTTAAATAACCATAGGGTATGTATATATATATGTATACTGGTTGGTGGTTTGGAACATTTTTTTGTGTTTCCATGTATTGGGAAGAACAATCCCAACTGACGAACTCATATTTTTCAGAGGGATTGAAGCCACCAACCAGATAAGTAAATAATGAGGTTTAAACAAAATAATTTCTTGGGATGTTGTCATGAAAATGGTGGAGTTCAGCCCAAAAATGGTGGAGTATATATAACCATATATATAACCATATATTAACAGCATATTAACCCGTTGAAACCACCAACCAGTATATATAACCCATTTCGTGAAAGCTCATCGAAGGTGGTGCAAGAACTGAACCGCGCGGGCCATGCTGCAGATCTCGCGTGCCATGGCTAGGAAAATGGGGTTATGTAATGGTTATGTACCCTCTGGTGAACTAACAAAAAACTATGGAAAGATCCACCATTTTTCATGGGAAAATCAACGAACTAAATAGCCATTTTCCATTGCTATGTTAGTTCACCAGAGGGTAATGGTTATGGAATGGTTATGTATTTTTTTTTATAATGGTTATGTAATGGTTCTAATGGTTATAATATCCCCATATTTATGATTACCCTTCTGGCAAACATACAACAAAACTATGGAAAACCACCATTTTTCATGGGTAAATCAACGAACTAAATGGCCATTTCCCACTGTTAGTTTACCAGAGGGTATGCGATCATATTTGAAACTATGAGTGACAATGCTGAGATCCAGAATTGTCATGCTTTTTGCATTGTGGGATATTCTTGCTAGGTAGTCGTTTGATTTTTTTCTGATCAAATGGTAGCTATGCCTTGGGTAAGCGTTGACAAAACGATGTGGAAAACCCTTCATCTTTCCCCACGAACATGATCTAATGTGGTTAAAACAATCATAAACCATCCCCAAAATCACCATAAATGGGTGGTATAAACCATCGAAAATATGGGTTTTCCACATCTTTCTCTATCTTTTTCTATCTGGGTACCCTCTGGTAGGCTGGAAAATCCCGGCCTAGTCATGGAGGTTTGGTTCGCTGGGAAAATCATCGAACTAACTACGGCTGGGGGATTTTCCGGCCAACTATATATACATATATATATAGATATCATTAATTGATCTATAGATATCATAATACCTATGGGTGCCAAAAAATAGATTAAATTGACAACCTCCCGATGTCCCAATGTCCCTGTCCTCCACGTCGGTTGATGAACAGCAGGTAACTGGTAGCAAACTGATATTCCTTTTTCTCAAAAGGCCATCAGTGATCAAAAGGACATCAGGGGAAAAAACAAATCTGAAACTGGGATTTGCCCTTTGCCTGTACACTATGACAGCCACATTCTAGAGGACATTGTCGCACTATTGGAGCTTTTGTTAAACTGGGATGAATATTGCACCATAGATGAATCATTGGAGGCTTTGGATATGGATACTGCATCAGGACTATTCATCACACATCAGGACTATGGATGAATCATTTCTCTGTCACAGGGTCTTGCATCCTGCCCAGTCCTGCTGAATCGGGAATGGATCCTGCTGAATCTGAAGCCTCGAAGATGGGTCTTAAAAGATGGCATGGTGGCATTTTTTTTCATTTTTTCTGATTTGAAAACCACATAAACCACTATTAATCACTATTAACGTCTAGTAGCTAGTAATGTCTATTAATGTCTATTGATGTCTATTAATGTCTATTAATGTCTATTAATGTCTATTGATGTCTATTAATGTCTATTGATGTCTATTAATATCTATTAATGTCTATTAATGTCTATTGATGTCTATTGATGTCTATTGATGTCTATTAACCACTATCAGCCACTATCAACCACTATTGACTGGTAAGCAACCACAAGTTTTCTGCTGAAATAAACGGACATCACCTACCTTCAGCCGCTTGTAGCACCACATCGTTTCCACCGCATGTCGGTCTTCCATGGTCGCAATCAGACGAACATCTCCGCGAGAACTCAAGCTGGTTGGTGTTTTACAGTAAAAAAACAAGGTTATTTTCCATCCAGCTACCGTTTTACTGGATGGGAAAAACATGATGATTTTCCTGGATTTTTTGGTAGGATATTTTCTATCCCATGGGATCATGATCCCAATTTCACCATGTTTTTTTTTGTCACGTGGATTCAATCCCGCAACAAAAAACGGTGCAAACAATAAGTATATAACCACAAATCCTCCATCAAAATCAATATATATATATATACATATACATATATACATATATATATATACATATATATGTATATATATACATATATATATACATATAATATATATATATACATACATATTATATATAGTATGTATACTGTATGTACATATATATATATGTATATAATCTCTTTGTATTAATCATCCGTACGTCTATCGCATGTCTATCACCATTGTATTCTCTTCATTTTTTGAATGCTGTCGCATGCAGGTACTACTACATGTCCATCCATCCCGAACTCATGAAGGCCGACCAACAGATGCATCCGATTTTCGTCGATTTTCCTGTGAGTTCTGCTTGTGAGTTCTGCATATGAAATCAGAAATAATGGGAAATTCACCTATAAATGGCGATTTTTCGATAATGATGGGATACACTACCCAACGTTTTTTTTTTAATGTGATGTGGGTCTGTCTGAAAATAGGGTATAGTTCCCATGGCGATGAATCCCATCCCCCAGGTCCTGCAGGATGCACAGCAGCAAAATAGGAGAAACGAATGATCATCATTTAATAGGAGAACCCATCATTTAATAGGATGAATAGGATTTTTTTTATGGGAAAAATGATGGTTTTCCATCTGAAGCTTTTCGGCATCTTTTCTTTAGGAGCCACTTTTTCGATTCGGAAGACTCTATCATTAATCAGAACCCCACATTCAAGATATTCAAGGGTCCAAGAGATGACAAAGTTTTGGATTTTGTTTCCCCCAAAACTCGTGACTGAAGCCCACCTCGCTGGCTCTTTCATGCAAGATTATCTCGCACATCTCGGAATCCCACAAAATTGAGCATGTTTCAGGGGCTGAACTCCCCATTTTCCTGGATGTACTGGATTGTAGCCATGCACTGCTCCACTGCTCGCGACCCTTTGGAAGGTAAATCAGTAAACCATAATTTTGGAAGGAATGGATGGATATGTAGTTTAGGGTTAAATTGAATGCAGCAACTTCCATTTGACCTACATAAACCTTCTTTTACCTCAAGGACATCACCGTCTAGCAGGGTCATCCATCTGACTGCCCCGTTTGTTTTAAACTGTGATTGGATATTGGGAGGTTGTTAGAACCCCCAAACTTGATTCTTGGTTGGCATCTAGAATCAAAATATAGTTCTTCCTTCAACTTCCATATCTTTGGTGGTTGGAACGGCCAGAAGTTTCCTGTAAAATTTGCCTGAAATCAAGCCATTTCTAGTTGGTCAATTCCCAATTTTCTGGTTGCCTAAGGCACAGCACAGCTTAAACAGATCCACGATTTTGTTGTTGTTCCATCGATTTTCCCCCCTGAAATCCCGAAGTCATGGCCAGGACTGTGTGGTGATCATGGGTAGTGCTGGCGACATCGATGAAGATCTGCTCTTGGAAAGCGGTGACGGCTCCCCTGAGAAGGTGGGAAAGCTAAGAAAATAGGGCAGGCCCTACAGAACCCCCCAGGGGGAAAGGTAGAAAAAAGTCATTTGGCCACGATTTCAGTCGATGTTACGAAGTAAGTCTCCAAAATCGTCGGACTTTTTTCGCAGCCAAAAGTGGGGATTGAAGCACCCCCAAAATGGTTTAACCGTGTGGGTGGTGAACATCCACAAGCCCAGCTAAACAACGGAGCTGGGGGGTCCTTTATTGCTAGAAGGTATCTGAATCGCAACTGGGTGGTTCACTGTGTTGCATATGATCTGGATAAATTATAGTAACTTTATCAACATTAAAATGATTAATTAAAGCATAATTAATATATAATGTTAGTAAAGTAAAGCAATAATTAGTTAATAAACCACCCAGTTTTTTTTAGTGGTTTACAACACCCATAAAAAATGTAACATTTGGGATGGTTTTCTTTTGCCGTACTAACATTGACGGAGTATGTGTAGCGACGTAGTGCTAAGATATTAAGTTATGACCATTTCCAAAAGGATACAGGAACATGAGGAAAGTCGACTTTCCAGCGCTGGCAACAAGCCCCTAGATTTATTGATGAAACATCATATAATCAAATATAATCACCATCATGGAACTACATGTACAGTTTCCATCTCCTATTTGCCGGTTAAGTCACCCGCTTGATGGATAAATCGCCGGAGGTCATGGCGGCTCTCCAAGCAAAGTTGGACGTGGCCAACGAGCGGATTACACAGCTCACTGACGAGGCGTGGAGCTTTCACCACCAAGAATTGGATGTCACCATTTTTTCACCATTTTTTTTTTCTGGAGGTTTAAGCACATCTTTATCGGCCTTCAACCAGCATTCGAATGCTGCATCAATCACTGAAATTGATGGATTTTCCATGGGATCATCCGATATCTGGATCCATGGAACTGGAGAAATCCGAGACAGCCATGCTGAGTGCAACCGGTTTTGGCTTCAACCATAGGTTCCAGAAACATAGGGCACACACACATGCTCAGAAGTGGGTAAAAAACAACCACGGTTTTAATGTAGGCAACTTTCATCAGGTAGTCATAAAACCATTGTAAATGTAGGACTCTTCACTCATCTTTACTATCAATAGATTGGTTTAATGTATAGAAACCACTGGAAACTACGGTGTTTTACTAGAGAATCCTGCAAATTCCCCTTAAGCCGTAAGCCAAGTCTGCGAAACGATCTGTGAGGTATAGGAATTTTCGCATTGGAATGGCACCAGCTGAAAATCTGAGGCTGCATTACTATCATCTATCTATCGATCTATCGATCTATCTATCTATCGATCTATCTATCTATCTATCTTATCTTATCTTATCTTATCCTATCCTATCCTATCCTATCCTATCTATCTATCTATCTATCTATTAGCATCTGATATTTACCACCATATGGATGTTCCCCGTCAGTGTGGTGAACCCAATAAGGAAACGTGCCCATTTCTGCAATGTCCTTCTCCCAATGAACCAAAAGAACTTTTTTTTTTGACTTTAAGAGATACGTTTTCTTCATTAATCCCGGTACAGTAGTTCTTATGTTCACCAAGAAGACACCTTTTCCTAGTCAAGCCCACTACAGTAATCAATTTTCATTTCAGGAAAATGCATTTTTCTACATGAATTTAAACCACGGTAATCAACCTTGAACTTCAGCCATTTCTGCTGAACTTGGCTTCACTTTCCTTGCAGGTGAACGACCTAAGAGGTCGGCTCATTGAAACCAACTACGAAAGTGAGGACGGGTCGACCGGGTCGACACCGTGTTTTTTTTTCCCGGGTGGGCCATGCGGTGATCGGTGTAATGGCCCACCGAATATCCCGGAATATCACCCCCTTACGGCAAGTTTCGTGGGGAAAATGAGGGTTTACACCATGGGATGGAATGGGGTAGCTTATTTTTAGACAAACCTGAATGGCTGCAAAGTCTCGGGTCCACTCTACCTGGGGGTCCGGTTCTAATATATGTCGCCATACGGGATGGCCATATCCCCAAAAGATTAACTTCTCCAGTCACACCCCCAAGCATTTGATCCAAGGTACTCGTACCTTTGAAGTGGATATGGGTTTGTCATGATTTTCTCATGGTTTGAGTGTGGTATCCCATGGTAACCCAGAAAAGTGACCCATCTCAGCCCCCGAGGACCGGCTGCGCAACTGGTCTTGCTGCAAGATGCAAGCAGAAGAAGCGATCCAAAGATTGGACAAACAAACCAGGCACACCGGAGGGCCGAGGGCTGGAGGCCCCGGCTCCGTGGCAACCCCCCAAAAAAAGGGAGGTTTCTGGTGGTTCAGGGTGAAGACCCAACGACTTGCAATGCTTGGTGGCCCAAAAAACCTGCAGCGAATGATGCAAAAAGCGATGGCTGCAAGAAACGTAAAGCATGTGACTAGGGTCAAAATTGGCTCAAACATTTCTATACCTAAAAAGCGTCAAGAAGAATCAACCAGATGACCCATCAGCCTAATGATATAAATACCGCACTTTCATGGTCCCATATTAAATCATATTAATGTGGAAACGCCCTACTTTTTACCATGATCGCAGCCAGGACGCTGAACGCGGTGCTGGAACGCGAAGCGGAGCTGCAAGCCGATTATGCGACTTGGTGTGGGTCAAAACCGGAGTAAAATCACATACATACAGTTATATATAATATTATATTGTGTATACAATATACTTTCAATATATATAATTTTATATATATATATATACACATATATGTATGTATATATATATACATATATATGTATATGTATATATTTGAGATCAAGATAGATCGAATATGGCACATTGCGAAACTTATCATCATCCCAGGATGACCTTTGGGCGCGCCACGTGAGAGCCTCCAAAATGATGGTCTACAAAGCGCGACAAGGCCTGCGAACATTTAGGTTTTTTCAGGTTTTTAAGGTTCCAGATTTATATTAATAGCAAGTTGTTTTACCATATGATTTACGTTTCGCTTCTGGAATTTACAGTATGAATTTATGTGTTACCGTATGTTGCCAGTTTTGGTTGGTTCTGCCCTGATTTGAACAGGTCAAACATCTTGGAAATAGTGACAACATGGATGGATGAAATTATTGACCTCATGTTGGGATAGTTTTACATCTGACAAGTAAGTAGCCTTTTTTAAAGTTGGCCATTGACACCCATGTTTTAGAACTAGCTACATGGACCCCGCAACAAAACCAAAAACATGGACTTTGGAAATGAATTTCATAATTCAGTGTCCAACACGTGAGTTTCAACTGGTGTGTAGCTGGCTTCCCAAATTTTCACCCATCACCTTTAAGGCAGTGGATTTAGATGACCCGTTGGAGGTTTCATCACTTTCATCGGTGATCTGAACAGGTTTGAGGGATCGGCTCTTTGCGCAGAACAAGAAGGAAAATCTCTTCTATGCCTTCCAGGTTCACTGGGTACCCTCTGGTAATTTAACGGTTTGCGAACTTGAACATGGCCCAGTCGAAATAGTTGATTTATGTTGATTTTCCCATTAAACATGGTGATTTTCCATAGAAATAGTTGATTTTCCCATGAAACATGGTGGATCTTTCCATCGTTTTTTGTAAACGTTGACCGGGCTACGGCCGGGTACCAAAATTCCTTCACCGGGAGAAAAAAACGTGGGAGCGATCCACGTGGATCCAACGAAACAAAACCATGGTGAAAGCACAAAAAAGGATGCTATAGTCGAATATAGATATGGCCATTTTTATAGTGGATTTTCCCATAAAAAATAGTGATTTTCCATAGCTATGTTAAATTACCAGAGGGTACCATAGTTTCAGAATGTTTCAGACAAACACAGCTATTTGGGTATGGATCAATACCTATGAAAATACCATTTGTTAGGGGGATGAACATCCATAAAATTTACCAGCTATTTTGATGTGAACAAAAAAGGGGTACTATTGGTTTTGACACACTGCCATATCATGCTTTTCCCCATGATTTCCAAGTGTCTAACTTTTCGAACTATGACTGGGGATTGCAAAAAAATAAGAACATGAATTTTCCAGGGAATGGCCAGGAACCCGGGAGATTTCTGAGAGAGTTCACGGGATTTTGCACGGTTTCCTTGAGATTTTTGGACCCAGCTGAGACCCGGCAGGGATTCATGTACATCCTGCAGCAAGAGAAGGAAGAGAGGATACGCAGAGAACAAGAGGAGCCGGAGGGCCCTTCTCTGACAGTCTACTTCTTGATTTTGAGTCTGGGGCAAGCCTTGACTGGATCGTTTAGTTTAATACTTGAATCTTTTGATACAAATGAGGTTCTATACCAAACAGATAAGCAGGTATTTAAGGCTGGCAAGGGAGTTTGCCGAGTGTTTTTTCTTTCAACCGTCGATGTTGGGAATCTACTGAATATGTGTGAGGAAACGTGCTGGGGGCATCCCAAACACAGACACCGTTGGAAAGCCCTAAGATCCATCCAACATTAGGTGAACATATGGCCACAAGAACTGGGGGAAAACTTAGTTTTCATAGTTTTTCACTATTCAGAAAACACCTTGATCCCACAGAGTTTCACTCTTGCAATGCTGGCATTGTGAATGGCCAAAGCAGCAAGCGGTTGACCAATGCTGCGATGAGCTTCAGGGTCCCTGCAATCCCGTATCATGATGTTATATGTCCTTATATTATATTTATTTATTTCAATGATGTTATATGTTCTTATATTTATGATGCTATATGTCCTTATATTTATGATGTTATATGGCCTTATTTTTAACATGCTTTATATTATGTTCCACGTTTTTGCTGGTTTCTTTTAGCATTTGCTTCTTCGCAAACGATCAAATGACTTACCTCGCTTCCCTCGAATTCCTTAGCTGGTTCAGTCTCCATGGCGTCACCCACCAACCAGTTATGGTGATAAATACCTCGCATTTTATCCCAGTTTGCTTATGGAATATTTGTTGATTAAGCACATATTGCTTGAATTTCCATGTACCAAACATTAAATCAATCAAATATTTGCTGACTTTTCAAAATTTTCAAATAGTGGTTAAGATTAGACACAGTGTTGGTTCTTATTGATCCAAAATGAACAGAAAAAGATGGGTGAAATTCCAATTATAAAAAATCATCCCCCAGAAACGGGAAAATCTGCAGGCTTTATCCCCAATTGGCTTTGGCGGTTTTCCATAACTCCTATGATTTCCGGCCAAGATTTCCCATAACGATTGACCATTTAATTTTTTTCCCATAGGTTTACCCATTTTTTCTCCCTATGATAGGAGTAAATTTTCTAAGATTTCCCATGGTTTTCCAATTTTCCCTTCAATTTCTGGTTAGTTCTTCCAATGATTGAGCCATTCTCTGGTTGCCGAGTCGACCTGCTCCAGGAGATGCGCGACAGCGTGGAGTTTGCCTTGCGAAATGAAGTGCCACGGGTGGAATGAAAGGAGGGATTGATATATATATATATATATGTATACATACATATGTATATGTATATGTATGTATATATACGTATGTATATATGCACCAGGCCCTGCCACCCCCCCCCTCCCCCCCCCCCCGCATGGGATGGGTCCCATATTGAGATCTTCCCCCTCCCCCCCTGTGGTGTGGTGGGGGTGTGGTACTGTCCCCCTCCCCCCCTGTGGTGTGGTGGGGGTGTGGTATGGTATGTTGGGTATGTATGGTGTGTATGGTCGGTCTGGTATGGCATGTTTGGAAAGTATGGATGTATGGTAGGTATGGTATGTATGGCATGTATGTTTGCTATTGTATGTATGGTAGGTGTGGCAATTATGTTGCATATGTATGGTATATGTGGTATGTATGATAGGTATGATAGGTATGGTATGCATGGCATCATTGGAATGTATGGTAGGTACGGTATATGTTAAACACATGTAATGTTGTCAGAGTACACAGGTAGTAAATAGGAAGTAGATACATAGCACATGTATATATGACTATAGGTAGTACGTAGGTGTCACGTAGGTACTTTGAGGGAGTATGTGTGCTACGTAGGTCGTCTAAAAGGTAGCATGTACCTAGTAAATGCGAGGCTGGTAGTCAGAAATGCTGCAAAGACCTAGCAAATACGACGCTGGACCTCAGAAATGCTGCCAATAGCTTGCAAATAGAAGGGAATTGGGGCTACTACCTGGGGGGGGGGGGGGGGTGGAGAGACGGAGGACGGGACCATATATATATACATGTACATGTATATATATATATATACGTATATATGTATATATGTATATATGTATATATGTATATATGTAAATATGTATATATGTATATATGTAAATATGTATATATGTATATGTATATATATGTGTATGCATATATACATATACATATACATATATATATGTATATATATATATGTATATATATATATATGTATATATGTGTATATATATATATGTATATATGTATATATATATATGTATATATATATGTAAATATATATATATGTATATATATATGTATATATATATATATGTATATGTATATATGTATGTATATATATATGTATATATATATATATGTATGTATATATGTATATATATGTATATATATATATGTATATATATACATGTATATATATATATACATATACACATATATATATATATAATACGGATTTGCCAAGAAACATTGGTATTTATTACTAATCGATTTGGGTTTATATATAGTGAACTTATGATAGAGTTGGCAAAGGGCTGTGCCACATCCGGTGCCAGAGTACAGGGTGATGATTCATGGTGGGATGGTGTACACTGTTGGCTTTTCCACAAGCAAAGGCTACATGATGGTTCTTGGTAAATGGTGTACCAAACCGCCCTGGAAAAAAACACCCAACATACATATACAGTATATATATATATATTCCCCATTATTCCCCAACATCTCCGCACGGAGCATCACCCGGTTTCTTGCGGGTGAGATAGCCAATAATCCTCATGTTTACCCAGTTTTAGGACATCATTGGTGCAATTGATTTAAAGGAACAACTACACAGTTTCCTGTAGATTTCTCCTTAAATCAATTAGTTCGGATATTTGATCCCCGTTTAAACGCTATTTATAGTTGGTAAATCAGACACTTATGGTTGGTTGATTAAACCATATTAGTTTCCATATTTTTCGCTCCATGAATCCCCGATTTATGGCTTTTGACATAAGTTAAACCATGATTTTTCCATATTTTTCCCTTTAAAATCCCTTGAGTTTACCCTATCTTTTCCTTCAATTCCTTGGTTTTGCCGTCTGGTTTTCCCCTTATTTTTCGAGCCTCGCTCCTTGCTTCAGGTGCGGTTTCTGCTCAACGAGAATCTACGGTGCAATGACTCCGTGAAGCGTTTGACGGGCGAACAGAAGCTGGGTGAGAGAGTCTTCATGTGGGCAGTGAACCTCAAACATATGGTGGATGGTTGCGAAATCCTGCACCAGTTGGTAGGTGATTTATCCCATGATTTATAGGGTTTCAACCATCCCTATGGTGATGCAGGATTTATTCCATCCACAGGGCCTAGGCATTGAAGATATCCATGTTGATTGGTTATGAAGTATGGAGTTATACTACCTGGCTTATTGGGGGTTATGTAACCATTTAATGTGGGCTCTTGATTCGTGTGCCCCCCAAAGAATTCAGACAGAAATTTTATTGATGGAACAGGGTTGGACTAGTTTTGGATCACGATCTTGAGTAATGATTTCAATTGAAATCAATTTACTTTCAATTGTGGTTTTCCTTTTAAACCTTCAAGAACATCAATTGATGAAAAACAGATTTCGATTGAACACAATTGACTTTCACCTGATTTTCCTTTTATATAAACCTTAAAGACATTGATAAGAACACGTACGACACAAGAGAAGACAACCACAACAAACATACTATTGGAGATCTGGGTTGCTCATGGGCTGCCCCCTTGAAACATTGTTTGGGTGCTGTGTTTTATTTGTGTTTTAGTATTGGATTTTATATTTTGGGAAAATTGAAATTCTCAGGTTTAGAGATGAAAGCTAAGTAAGATACATCAGCTTTACCCAAGACAGGGATAAAGGGATTTTTGAAAGTTTTCACCAAAGAAAAAGTAGGACACAATAGAAGACCACCACAACAAACACACTGTTGGAGATCTGAACTGCTCATGGGCTACTCCCTTGAAAAATTGTTTGGGTGCTGTGTTTTAATTGATAAAGCAATTGTTATTTTTTGATGGGATTTGATTAACGTGTATATATATAATTGTATATATATATATATGTATACATATACATATACATATTAACTAGCAAAAAATGAAAAAAATACTGAAAAACAACAGGAAAAACCACTCCTGAAAAAAATGGCACAACATGTAAACACAAAAAAACACATGAAGGAATCAGCGGAATCCAGGGCACCCCTAGAGATTTCGGACAGGGGAAGCCACCGCGATGTCACCACCGCAGGGCGATTCAGCCAGCAACATGGTGATGGGCGATTCCCATGTTTGACAGTTGCTCCCTCCGAAAAATCATCCGTTAGCTGGGTGGGTCATCTAAAAGTAACGCGACTAGTAGGGTAAACCTTTACATAGATGTAGAAAAGCCATCATTTGTAGATCATTGTCCAAAGGGGAAAACCATGGCTTTTCCACATGCAGAAATAATCCATACCATCCAGTAATCAAACATTGCAATGAACAATTCTCCATTTCATAGGCGATTTTCCCATCCAAACTCCATTTAGTTCGGTCCATATTTTTCTACATGTTCCATCATTTTCCCATGATTTTCCCATTGTTTATAGGGAATTTTCCAGCCAGCCACGCTCAATTACCAGAGGTCGACGGGAAAAAACCGCACATTTTGCCCAGGAACCGACTCAAACTGGACCGCCGGGCTCTGGCCAAGCGCTTGCTTTACAGATCCTTGGCCAGAAATTCTCAGCAGGAAAAGTGGGTTTGGCTGAAAATTGATGGGGAAAAAGCCAGGGGAAAAAAAAAGACATGAACAACACACCAACCAACACATTTTTTGATGGTTGAAATATGTTGAAATACGTTGAACTCATCTTTTCCCATCATTTTCCCATCATTTTCCCATTTTCCCTATGTGTTTCGAACGCCGAACTCCTTGAGGGTATACAACTCATGGGATCCACACCCTTGATGTCATGGGATCCAGACCTGCCAAGTGGCTGAGCGAACTGGAAAATCACCATTGATACTGGGTAAATGAAATGGTAATGGGCAATTTATAGCGGATCTAGGTAATATATATAATATGATATATATATAATATAATATATATATATAATAATATATATATATAATATATAATATATAATATATAATATATATAATAATATATATATAATATAATATATAATATATATATAATATATAATATATATATAATATGATATATATATATAATATAATATATATAATATGATATATATAATATAATATACATATATATATAATATGATATATATAATATAATATATATATATAATAATATATATATATATATAATATATAATATATAATATATAATATATATAATAATATATATATAATATAATATATAATATATACATTATAATATAATATATATATATTGGAAAATCATCATTTATATAAAATCGTCTATCAATGGGCCATTTTCTACAAAATCATCTTAAATGACCAGAGGGTACCCAAAGAAACACCACGAAGCCATAAGAATTCCCCTTGTTCACCCGAACCTTTGCGACGCAACATCCTTCGCGATGTTTGGCGACCCGGTACCTGAAAAAGATCCGGAAATGGCGGCATCGGATGTAGATCCTCGAGCATCGGCGATCGCTTCCTTCAAAACAGAGAATTGGAGAACTTCACCAAAATGCGGCTTCAAGTGCTTAGCTGGTGCTCAAGACAAAAACTTGGAGGGTTTCGGATGGATCCGAGTGTAGCCCAGCCCATTTTAGATCCGAAGATTTCCCTGGAAATGATCCACAGGGTGGACTTTTCATATCTTGTGAATGGTTTTTTGTATGCTTGGGTAAGCCCAAAAAACACAAAAAAAAACACCAAAAAACACTGGTGAAATACAATGTAAAGACTCTTCACGCTAAAAACCATGTTTCACGTTGCCCCAATGAATGGCTGAGGGCTGTATCTCGTTATCCCATCGTCATGGGGGTTTAGATGTATGTATGTTGGCCTTTAGATTCACAAAATGGTTGATCATGAAGCCCCATAACTCTGTGTTGCTTAAATCGTGTTCTGGACAGATCCGGGACATACCCAAATTTGGGCTGTTACATCCCCCCATGTTGATGCTTTAAATAGTTTAAATGCCCATTTATCATCCAAAATGCAATAACGGTGATATCCCATTATATTCCTATTACATCCCCATTTTATCCCCATTATACATTCCATTATTGGTTAGATATCACCACAGCATATCCCTAGTAAGTTTTTATGGCTAATTCCCCCATTTCAAACCATCAACACAGTCCACAAATGGTTTTTGGGGAAAATGATCTGCAACTGGTGAAATTTCCCCATGAAATCACTTTCCCTTCATGGGTATCATGGTGTTTTACGTTGCTCTGAAAATTGAATATCAATCACATTATCCACTAGACTCTATCCCCATAAAGTGGTTGATTATCACCAGACAATGTCAACTTCACCCTCACAAGTTACATGCAATAGCTGGTTCTAAAACATCATCATTATATATATATATACACCCATACATACTGTGAAAAACACATGTTTATATATATACACATAGATGGGTTATGTTTGTCATTTACGATGCCTGGGTTATGAATTATGAACCATTTACTCACCATATCAGTTGTATGGACAATATTAGATAAACTGTTATGGTTTACTAAGTGTGAGGTTTTTGATACAACTGATGGTTTGTAAATAATATGGTTCATAGTATATCTGGTTTATCAATAGGTAATATGTAGATAATATGGTCACACACATATATATATATGCATATATATATGCATATCCCCATCATTTTGCATTCAATCCCATAGCATAACATACTATAACACACTATACTATACTGTACTATACTATACTATACTATAATATGATATGATATAATATGATATAATATAATATAATATTACATAGTATAAGATAATAGAATAGAATAGGATAGAGAAACCATTGCTTACATTGTCGTTCGAGGGCAACGTCCCTACGAGCGCTTGGAATATCTGCAGTGGATCTGGGAGCTCTGGCAGCCTCTCCGTGCTGCGCTCCGCTTGGAGAAGCACCTGGACACCACTCAGGTGCCGTGGAAAACCCGGGGATGGAGGGGGTGGCCATGGTGTTTGGGATGGCCATGGGGGTGGTTTACCACACGTATACAATGGTTATATATATATATATATATACATATCCGGGTAAATTATAACGACCTCACTACTCTCCCTCACTGGAATCATGGCTAATAAGGTGAATCATCCCCATGTGGGCCTTATTTCAGGTTAGTGAAATATTACAATTTACCCAGATATATATACATCATGGTGATTTATCCGAAGAGGTTTCTGATGATCACTTTTCTATACCGTGTCATGATTTTTTTCCGGAGTTTCAATGGGGTGGTAGAACTTCACCAAGTCAAACGGGGGAGAACACACTTTCTCTCGGTTTTCATTTTGGGGGTACAGTAGGAATCGAGATTGCCAGTTTCATGATTGCAAAACTTGGTAGGGCAAGAACATTATAAGTTATATTAGATTATGGTAGGAATTGCAAAAAAACAAAAAGTATAATGATTGTGTCATATTTCCTAGCAGTATTCTAATGTATTTCAAGATTGTTTCAGGAATGCTTGGTCCCTCAATTGCTTGGCCCGTTTTCTGTGACTGTCAGTACCCATAGGATCCATGGTGCTGGTATGTATGGTAACATTTATGGTGTGTATATATATAATATATATATTATTATATATATATCATGGTGATTTATCCGAAGAGGTTTAGCCATGGAAAATGGCCCATTTATAGATGGTTTACCTATTATCAATGGTAATTTTCCATGGCTATGTTAAATAACCAGATGGTATATATATATATATACATGGCAAATTGGCAATCTTTATTGCTAAAATGTAGCACCTCCGCCACCAGGCCTCCCTGGCTGCGGTGAATCAGCAGTTAACCTGGAGCTCCAAGCAGATGGTGCCTGGCAGAAAAGACCAACCGGAAAACCCAACCGGAAAAGATGGAAACCTGGGAAAGCCGGTGAAAAATGAGAGATTTAACGTATCTATAGATGATTTATGATGATTTATGATAATTTATGATGATTTATGATGATTTATGATGATTTATGATGATTTATGATGATTTATGATGATTTATGATGATTTATGATGATTTATGATGATTTATGATGATTTATGATGATTTATGATGATCTATGATGATCTATGATGATCTATGATGATTTGCCGATGACAACTTGGTGTTTTCCCCACTTTTGCTGCTCTGGTAGCTTGATTTGTGGCAATATGGGGATGAAAAAAATGGGTTTACAACCTTCAAACCGCTGGGCCGCTGGGGGGGGGTACTTGTACCAACAAAACTGGGAGTTAATGGGAAAAACCATTGGCAATGTTTTGCTGGGTATCTAAGATCGGCGTAGATTAACTGACTATGGGTCAAACCTTAAAGGCCGGGATCATCTGGCAGACATTGAGATCCATTTGTGAACCAAACATCTCAGTGCTTTCTGATCGAAAAGAACGATCTCTAAATGATGGAGTAGGGAATTCAGCCCCAAAGTTGCTTGTTTGGGGTTATATTTCTACGACATGCAATAGCCGAATTTGCCCAGACAAATCGGTAAACATATAATCAAATAATACATGTACACATGTGTATATACATATATAGTGCAAAACATGAGTACAAGAAGGGGAGCTAGCAAAGAATCAAGGGGAATGTTCACCCTCCAAAACAGGTTTGTACGTATATAGGGTTAATATACCCAGTGAAACAAGGTCAAAGTTTGGACATGGCCAAAGTTTCAATAAAGAGAGCATCATCATCTTTGGTACTGTTTAGTACAATAGTTTTCATGCGATGCAACCAATGGTAGTGGATATTTAGAGCTGCAAAAACTGATGTTGGCTCTCAGTTTGGTCAGTACCCTTCGGCAACGTGGTAGCCCGGTGTCATCAAACGTGGCAATGAAAAATCCCTCCCATTGATGGATGATTTTCGTACTAGAACCTCCGTTTACTTCGGGGATTTTCCAGCCAGTCACGTTTGATGACACCGGAGGGTACTTCAAAGTAAGTACCCCTCCTGGTTATCTAACATAGCCGTGGTATAGATGGCCCATAGAAATAGATGATTTTCCCAGCGTTTGAAACCTCCATATATGGTTGGGATTTTCCATGGCAAACTGTTAGTCATAACCAGATGGTAGTTAATAACCCTGCTTAGTAAATCCTGAGTGGGTTATCCCATTAATAAATGGCTGAACTAACCCCAGTTGCTAACCAGCCATCGACTGCCATCTAGCCTCTCAGGTGCCCTTGATGAATTTCATGGACCAGCTCAGGCCGGATTTGGGGCGGCTGGAAAGGGTTGATTGCCCATGGCATACTGTAATAGATAGTGGTATTGTATGTAAAATAGTACGAATTACCTTCTAGTATGCACATATACTAAAACAATAATTATAATAAAAGTAAGCAGTATTCATAGATACAGTAGTAATGGTACATATATGGTAGCAATATAATATAGTACTAGTATTATAGTAATAATTTTGTCTAATGTAGACATTTATTATATATAACAGGATCATAATATGTAAGAATAATAGCACATATCATTACAGTATATTATAGTACCCCTTTCTATATATATATATATATACATTGATAATAGTAACATTTTTTTTATATACTAAACTACACTTGGTTAGATTTTGTCATGATTTATGCTCACAGTAACCAGCAAAAAAAGGTTCAGTAAAGGTTCAATTGCCACGTGGAATTTCGTTTTCTGCATCATGTTTATTGCGGGGGTTGCTACAGGATGGGGCTTAACCACAGTTTATATCCATCCCATTGGGCGAGCTTTCAACCATAAAACGAATCATCGGTGGATTTTTTTTAACCTATTCAACTGATTCTTGGATTCAATGAATTATGTATCCCTATTAAATTTCAACTAGATCCCTATAAATATTATTAGAATTCAACTAGTTCATGCTATATGTATCCCAATTCTAATTGAATTAGATTACTTAATGCTATCCGAATATCCCTATTCAACTGCCGAAATCGAAAGCGCGGCTTGCAAGGGGTTGCCAGCCTCTGCTAAATCTTTGCCAGCAAGATCCTGCATGTGGCTACACCCTAGTATTCCTGAATTTGATTATGACCTCACTATGCACTGGAATGATAGTTCAATAGGTTCCACCGGAGCCTGATAAGGCTTTTGGAGGCTTTTGGATGATATATGGAATTCTACATTTCTGAGATGATATGGAATTCTACATTGACTCGATAGCAATTCTTGACTCCATTCCCAGACTTATGTGCCAGTACGGTAGCTATGAGGATGATGCCGTTTTTCTTGTTAGCTATAAGTTTATGTACAGGAGGGTACTAAGCGGGGTGACTAACCCGGATTTACAGCAATATATAGATTATATAATATCGATTACGAACCTAGATCTTCTACCAACCACAGGAATTTTCAGAAAGTGATTCTTAGCTGTAGATTGCCAAACTACCCTCTGGTTATCTAACATAGCCATGGAAAATGGCCCATTTATGGATGATTTTCCAACTAAAACCTGCATTTATTTTGGGGATTTTCCATGGCTATGTTAAATAGCCAGATGGTAATTACTAAAAGCAATACTTTATAAATGGAGGTTTATAGCTGGGAAAATCATCTATAAATGGGCCATCTATACCATGGCTATGTTAAATAACCAGAGGGTACTAAAAACAATAGTCAACCCACTTTCCAAGCTAGTTGATCCCCGGCACAGGATGGAAGTGTTGCGGGAACAACTCGAGGGCGATTTGATGCGTCGGGAGTTGGTTGCGGCCAGCGCCCGACAGTTCCCTTGGTCAAAACGGAGGTTGAACCGAGCGAACAACTGGGATCTAACCAACCAAAAACCTCCAAATTGGTTTAACCAACAATTGGGATCCAATTTGTTTTGTTGGTTCAAATACCATTTTTTTTTGGGGATCTAACCAAGCAAAAAAAGGATTTAGCCAACAACAAATTGGGACATAGCCAACAAAAAAATGTGATCTGGCCAACAAACATAGGGTTTTAACACGCCTAGATTTAGCCAACAAAAATTCGGATCTAACAAACATAAATTGAGATTCAACGAACAACATTTCCGATTTAACCAAGAACAATAATGGTTTGAAGGAGTTTAATCAATTTGTTAATAGGGACTTAGACAACAAATAAATAGTCGTTTTGTCATTAACATATGGGTGAGCCTTAATGACTGGTAAGCAACTGGCTTATATATGTTTGTTGAATCATCACATGAGAGAATTCTGACCTAGCCAGTTGTTTTTTTTCCCCGAAGGGTCTTACTAAAGTTAGCAATGTGGTAGGAAGAAAAACCCTACAGATGGATTTTTCTTCCCAAATTTTGCACCAGAAATATGTGAATGGATCCACCACTTGGATACATATGGCTGTGGTTCCAAACAGGTACCCCAGTTTATCTCTCCATGATTTATCCATTATGGAAGTCCGTCATGTCAAATATAATGGATACACTGGATAATCATAATTCAAATTCTAATTCTCTATCATCAATGAATGGTATACACATATCATATACATGACTATGACTGATCCGTGGCTCAAGCATTTATTTCAGATCCTGCAAATCGCCTTTTGTGGGTCCAAAGAGGTGCCTTTTTGTTATTATTTGGGCCGCCATAGACATAAATTGTTATCAGTTGCAACCATAAATTATAAAGGTTAGTTATAAACTGTAACCATATGACCATATAGTTATAAATAATTATATGTAAGGGCTATGTAAGGGGATATGCCCAAAATATCGTGGCTTTATATGGTACAGTACCTCTGTTTTAAGGTATTGAATTTCGCGTTGATATTACAGATTGTCCACATAGAATTTTGAGGCCCAATCATGGGCACCTTATGCAATCATTCTAGATAATGCATAGTCATCATAGAGGCCATATTATCCTTTATATTTGTTATCCATGGTTATCTATCTATCTATATATATATAGATAAGTAATAATGATTAACCATTTGTCATAGATAACTATCTATAGAAAATCGTATTTCCATAGTTCTTTTTTTTGGTTATCTGTAATGATCTATTCATCTCAGAATTGCTGGGAAAATCTGAAGGCTTTAGCCATTTACGGTGACATCAATGGGGTTAATGGGGTAAAAAAAAGGGGCATCAAGGCAACCTATCTATAGATTCTATAGATGTAGATGATTATAGACTAATCTATAATAATCAATAGCTATTAGTCTATAGATATAGATGGTTAATCATTCTATAATGATTCTATATCTGTAGATTCTATAGTAATAGATTAAGTATCTATAGCAATAGATTAACCATCTTCCATAGATAATCTATATACAACATCAATTTTTGAGCCATTGCCGTCATCGCTAAAGAGCTTCCACATCGAAGGTTCGCAGCTCTGACCGAGCGCTTGAGACTCCAACGTGCACAGGACAGGGAGTTTCAATTGTGACTGGGGGTGAAGTGGGGTGGGTTTTTCAGTGGGTTTCTCTGTAGATTTATAGGTTGTTAATGCACTGATCAAAACCTACAGGTTGTTAATCCATTTTTAATGATGTTCAATGATTTTATAGGTGTTCTATAGATTTTCAGGGTTGCTCCAATTTGGGTTTTTATTTCATGTGGATGGTTGCGAAATCCTGCGCTAGTTGAGGGATGTTATTTATCCCAATATTTATAGGGTTTCAACATCACCCATCAATGGTGGTGCAGGATTTCGCAACTTTCCACAGTACGTGTTCAATTGTCAACATAGGTTTTCTATAGATTTTTGTAGGATTTAGGTGATGTTAGAGCTACAAATTTTGGGGCATCGTCGGTTTCCAGGGTTCATAGGTCATGTTTTTTTGCTACGAATATATCTCTATACATGAGGAAATGATTACAGGACAATACCTGGTAAATTCATGATAGTTTACAATAATTCACAATAATGCATAATCATTAATGATGATTCAGTGGATAATAATCATGATATCTGCATTTTTGCTGCTAAATTGGGGTAAATCCCATTTTCATCCACAGCCACGGCTGGTTTTTTGCAACGCAACGCGTAGGAGTTGGAGATCTTGGCGCGGCTGAGAGACTTGGAGAACGAGGCCAAGGACGAACGCATCGCCGTGCTGGAGCGTGAGATCGCGGAGGATAAGCACATCCACGCTCTGAAGGCACCGCAGCACCGCCGAGTGGTGCGCGAGTTGGGGCGGTGAAATCACGGGTGCCCCTTTTGTGACCCATTGGAGAAATTTAAGGGTGGATTTGAGGTGGATTTCGAGGGGAAAATATGGAAAAACCTTGCTGTTTTGATGTGGAAAAAACGAAATACTGAAGGTGCCTACCTTGAATGTGCATTTCAGTTAGAACATAGCCCTAATATAACCAACACGTAGGGGATATTCTATGTAGAACTGGTGACCATGATTAGTAGCAACTGACACTCCCAAGTACCTCGGGTGGACCTTGGTGCAGTTCTGTGGGATTTGGGGCCTTGGTGATGCATCAACGACCGGTTTTTTAGGCGACTTTCGGAGAGTTGGATTGGCAATCTTCAGGGTCTTTCTTAGCTGGCGAGATGGTACCCTCTGGTAAACTAACATAGCTATTGAAAATGGCCATAGAAATAGTGGATTTTCCCATTGAAAATGGTGATTTTCCATAGTTATGTAAACGTTTATCAGAGGGTAATGGGTGAACAAACAAACCGTTTGAAGTCTTTTATGTAGAAAGTCGTCAGAAAAGTGAAATTCATGAGATCTTTATCAACCCCGGAAGTTTTAGCATGTTTGAGCCAACGTGAGGTCTTTTGATCAACACATGAATAAATCCTGAAAAAAATGGATTGGTTGTCATCCAGCTATAATCCCAAACTCGGGACTTCTCAACCAGTGTCATTGATCACTTTCCAAATGAGATGATCCTCTGGATGGTATGAAATCCATGGAAAAAACATCGTCATGTTCGGTGAAATCTCGATGATTTCCATCATTCTCAAAACTTGTCCAAGGGTACAATGTGAGGCCCCCAAGATAGCTAAGTTGGTTAAGATTCACCCCAGTAACTATAGTTATTTGCGTACCATAAACCATAGTGAAATTGGAGTTATTTGCACCAACTTAGCTATCGAACGGGGGCCTCACATTGTATAAACCTTTATGGTCCATCCGCAATTTCTGTTTGTTTCCATCCTCGAGTTCCATCGAATTTTACTGAAAACCCTGGCTTGGGCTGGTTAAATCACAGCCGGTGCCGGTGAAGGTCCCCTTTTCTTCATGCTTGAACCTCACTTTTTGCAGCTTACATATGGTTAAACCATGGTAAACCATGGTAAAATCACCATTTTTTGGGTTGACCCATGGTAAAATCACCACTTTTTTTCCGGGTGATGTCCATTTCTGGGCAGGGAATGATCGTTGACCTCGAGTACAACTTGCGGCGCGCCTTGGACCGGCGCAAGCAGCGCAGCTACGTGGTGCCGCCCAGCGGGCAGAAGTGCGTGCAGTGCGGTAGGGAGACATCCTACAGGGCCTGGCAGCTTGGCGTTTCATGGCGTTTCCATTGTGGTGAAATGGACCCTTCTGGTGGAATGGATCATCGATCTACCCTCTGGCTATTTAACATAGCCATGGAAAAATGCATGGAAAAATGACCCATTTATAGATGATTTTCCCAGCTAGAAACCTCCATTTATTTTGGGGATTTTCCATGGCGATGTTAAATAACCAGATGGTATACCAGAAATGGATATAAATGGGTGATATAAACTATTCCAAAATGGCTAGTTTCTGGCATGGTTTGAACCATTGAGATTTCACCAACGGGAGGACACCGGGGAAACCAACATGGGATACCTTTGGGCCCAAAATGAGAGAATCTCGTCACCAAAAGAGCACGGGTTCCTGTAGTCATTCAGCAACCAACATCGTGATTTAAGCATGGGGAAATATGGTGATTTCTGTCAAAACTATGGTGCTCTATCTAATGTGGAAAGCCACTAAGCCACTGGATTGAAGCAGTGAACTTAGTGAAATATTTCACCATCATGATTTAAGAATAACCCCTTGTTGATCAAGTAGGGGGTTCAGGTTGGGTTTCCCTGACGATTTCTTATTGAAACAGTACATGGTTGGGGATCGAAGCAGATTGGAATTTTCATCGATGGGCATAACGTGGGGATATCCCGTAGGCAAGTGGGTGAGCTAACCAGGGTAGCCAGGGTTCTTAATCACCATGCAAGACCCTGAACATTCCACGTTTACATGATGGCTATATGAACCACCAAACAACTCAGGATTCACCAACCAAAATTGGCCAAAAATATGTGTTGTGATTCTTAGTATAATATGACAATAGGGACGCAGGCGTCAATGGGCTAAACCCAATAAGAAGCTATCCCAAAGTTTGATTGATTACACGATTATTACTCTATTTGGGATAGTTTGTTTTTTTGCACCTCCCAAAATGGTTTGTTTTCTGGTTTCGTTTACCCTCTGGTAATTTAACATAGCTATGGAAAATCACCATTTTTAATGGGAAAACTCACTATAACTATGGCCATTTTCAATAGCTATGTTAAATTACCAAAGGGTACCTTCTTGTTGCCAACTGCAGCCACAGTTAGATCAGAGCTTCAGACCGAAAGGTAGGGCCCTGGGAAATCACGGAGTTTCTGGATGGTTTTGGATTATCGAAGCATCCTGGAACACGTTTCGGCCATTTTTTTGGGACCTCTATGGGACCTCTATAGTGTTTTTCCATTGATTCTCAGGGCACGGTGCAGTACCCCTCCTTTAAAAAATTCCAAAAGGTGGGGCCCAAACGATAAACAAAGTTGGTTTAGTTCACTCGTACTTCACTAGCAGCAGGGTTTATGGTAATGCAATTATCAATATTCCATAGTATTCATTACGGGTTGGTAAATGTCCCGTTTTGGAGATTTGGAACATCACCTCAAAAAGTACCTGTGGAAGATTGTATTCCCTTATTTTGTCAGGTGATGTGAACACTTAGGATATTTACCTAGCCCTGTATCTATTACTGAGATAGCCCATCTGGATATCGATCATGATCCCATAAGTGTTATAGTAAGATAGTCATACTGAGAGTCATACTGTTGGGATACTATAATCAATGGATTTTCCCATGAAATATGGGAGTTTCCTGTATTTTTTTCCTTAAACCAATCCATTGATATAGCATATGTTTCACCCCAACAGTATCGCCATCTAACTGTTGTTTTCCTTTCACCCCACAGGGGCCGCTGTTCCTTGGTCCAAGGAAGCTTCCCCCGGAGGGCTTGGCACGGAGTGCTTCAGAGGCACCGTGCGGGTTGTTTTTTGGTAAGATTTTTCATCTGAGCAGTCAAACATAGATAAAAATACCTTTGTTGACCCAGAAAATGGCAATTTGGATCGGACAATTGATAACAAACGATGGTATTCTGGTGTACCCTATTTTCAGACAAATTGACATAGATCCTGCACGGGGTTGGAAGACTATCCGAAATTCTGATGGGCGATTTTCAGGGTCTGCAGTAGTTGAGGGGATGGTGATTAGCAAAACTACCCTCTGGTAAACTAACATAGCTATTGAAAATTGCCATAGAAATAGCGGATTTTCCCATTGAACATGGTGGATCTTTCCAGTTCGTTATGTAAACGTTTACCAGCGGGTATCGCATTTAACAAACAAAAACTGGATTTCAAATGGGTATGGGTCAATACCTATAGATACATTTTTAGTGGGTTATTCACATTGATAAATCCCAGCTATGACTTGGGGTTCACCAGGGGTACCAGGCTTTTGACCCATCCCCAACAGAAAGGGAGAGCCAAGAAGGACCAGGATGCCAACAGACGGTGGAGTTTGCTGAGGTTTGGACTAAACAACAAGAAAAGGTTAGGATGTCAATCGACAAACAATGCAAACAATGTGTGTATATATATAATATATATACACATACAGCAACAGAACTTTTGGAGTGCAACCAAAATGGGTTTCGAAAGGTGTTTCAAAGTGCGCGCCTATAACGTTATGTTTCGTTAGGTTTCGAGATGGCATGACATATATTGATGCTGCCAGACTCTCCGAAGGACCAGGTCCAATCACTGGACCCTGTTTGTTGCTTCTGCCACTGTGAAACCCGCCAGAAACAAGAATTGGGGCTTAACCAGTTAATTGTTTGACTAAAAGAAAACATTGGAATATTGAAAAGCAAAGCATATGGGACAACAGGGGGGCATGATTAATCACTGACATTACTTGGGATCATTGGATATGGGAGGTATGGGTCAGAAAAAGACGTCCCAGGGAACCGCGTTTTTTTTTTTCTTTTTTTGTATTGTGTGTGTGTATCAAACAAAACAACACCCTCTGGTAAACTAACATAGCTATGGAAAGTAGCCACTTGGAGAAAAACATACCTATTAAACACGGTGATTTTCCATAGTTGTGTCAGTTTACTGTGTCGGGTATCCCATGTGCAGCACAGTGCATTGAAAGATTTGGCCGAACAGAGCTGGATGCTTCAATCCTTGACTCCCCATTGTTGAAACAGTGAAAACCCTGTCTTGGTGAAACCATGGATATTTTCCTGACGAAATCCTCATGTTTTTGCTAGTTCATTCAGCCCCAACTAGAAAAAATCCCAGTCATCCAGCATCCATCCTTGGTGAACTCAGAATCCACCATTGTTCCTGGGGGAATTCTCCATTTTCCATGGCTAACCCTCCAATTTTTCGCAGCTTTTCTCCTCATTTCTCCAGCAGGTGGACCTCTCCCGCGAGCGGCCCAGCGCAGTGGCTTCGCCCCCGAAGATTGAACGCAGTCAGAGCAGGCGCGAGGGATAGGTTTGGTGACAAAAACAGCAGAAATCAACTGACCAACATGGGGATTTATATAATATATATATATGGATCTAACCAGGAAACAATTGGGGATTTTTCATAGTTTATCCAGTAGAAAAGGGATGAATTGGGTGCTCGTGGTGATTTCACTCGGATTGAAGCAGCCAAGTTTTCTGGGGATTTCTCCAGACAACAATGGGTTTCAGCATGATTCAACCAGAAAGAATGGAGGCTTACCCTCTCGTAAACTAACATAGCTATTGAAAATGGCCATTTATAGTGAGTTTTCCAATTAAAAATGGTGATTTTCCATAGTTATGTTAGTTTACCAGAGGCTTAAGTAACAATACTTGGGATTTGCAAGAATACTTGGGTTTCTCAAGATTTCAGCAAGAATTCTTCAGAATCAGCCTCTCACTATTTGGGATTTTCAGCAAGAGAGGTATTTCAGCCATTTTTTGACTGGGACAGTGATGGGAGGCTCCACCTTTGGATCCTGGGAACTGGAAAATAGACCCAAGGTGAGTGGTTGATGGTGTCATGGTTCTCACACTGTCTGAGGATAGTATATATAATATACAGTATATATATATATATACATATTTATATATAGGTATGTATGTATGTATGTAATGTATGTATGTATGTATGTAATGTAATGTAATGTAATGTAATGTAATGTAATGGTATGGTATGGTATGGTATGGTATGTAATTAATGTAATGTAATGTAATGTGATGTGATGTGATGTGATGTAATGTAATGTAATGGTATGGTATGGTATGGTATGGTATGTAATTAATGTAATGTAATGTAATGTGATGTGATGTGATGTGATGTGATGTGACGTGACGTGATGTGATGTGATGTAATGTAATGTAATGCAATGTATGTATGTATGTATGATATATATGATATATGTATATATGTATATATATATATACACATGTATGAATGTATAGTTAGAGGTTATATAATAGGGACCTGCCAAACATCGACATCACTCGAAGCGGGTGATTGTTCATGCCATTGTGGCTCCACGGCGAAGTCAACAAGACGAAAATGATGAGAAGATCACCAGCACGCATAGACCGCTTTTTGAGGATACCACCACCAAGAATAGAGATTGTTTATAGAAAAAACCCAAGAGAATCTGGTATCGCCAAGTGTTCGTGGTTTAGCTGGCCATAATCCAGTCCCACCACGAGACTCCAAGTAATTGAGTTCAGGGAGCCCCGTCATCAAGCAGCCCCCCCTTTTTGTGCCCAGGGGCAACGCTCGAGCCGCATGGAGCGATGAAGAGAAAGAGAAGGAATCCAAATTTCTGGCGGTTTGGAGATGAGCGAGGTTCACATAGATCAGAGGAAGGGCTAACTCGAAGGCGTTGCATGCCAACATGGAATGGATATTTTAGCAGGAATGGTTGGGTTTAGATCCCCATGAGCTCATTATGATTAATATCCCCAGTGTACATCCCATAGATGTCCTTTTCCCATTGGCTGGTTGATGAATAGAGGGTTTTGAAGAAACCCCTTTAACAACAGCTTTCTATGATGATAGATGGGATTAACCAGCTCCCGGCCCAAACCTATTTTTACCAAAAGGACATTATTGGCTGCTATGGCATATTTACCATTTATAGTTGATTTACCCATTAAAAATGGTGCATCTTTCCCTAGTTATGGGACAATGATCGATCTTTCTAGCTACATCCACATGATGGTTTTGAATGGATATTATGGGATACTTCACTCAGCGCGCAGACATCTTCAAAGCGCCGGAGTTGTGTCCGTTTCACCCCTCGCCGTCTCACCTGACAGGCAAGCCCAATCGTTGAAACCCTCAGTGAACCGTGAATATTTGGGAAAACTTCAGAGTTGACTTATGACATTGACTTGTGAAGATGTACAGAGATATCACGTAGTAATAATATACTGTAGATTACTGTAGTAACTATCTATCTGTATATCATATATATATAATATGGGTTTGTCTGAAAATGGGGTACCCCAGTGAATATTTGGGACACATTGACATATATTGACATATATTGACATATATTGACATATATTGACATGTATTTACATATATTGACATGTTGCCAGCTGCTTTGGAAACGGATGCGGTTTGCTTTTGAACTCTCCTTCAAGAATGAGTTACAAGTTGTATATATATATATATACATATTATATGGCCTTACAACTGCCCCCAAAGGTCAGGTACTACTTACATGGATGGAACCTTGCCCACTACATTCCTTCCGACATCTCGCGGTTTCAGTCAGGACGTTCCAAGGGTTGGGATCACCCCTTCGATCAGTCACGCCGAGAATCCAACGGTCGGTGGACGGTTTCGTGCGCCAAAATGCTGATCGCGGCTGTTTTTTCTTGGTATATTTGGTATAAACAATAAACAATCATTGATTGATATCCATTGATATCCATTGATATTCAGGATCTGTGTCACTGTGTGGAAGCCATTCATGGGAAACTGTCTGAGATGAATTAGTTCTGAGTGCCCTGAAATTACATGGACACTGTCTTGGTGTGCTCATTTTGGATCATTTCATTTAAGGTCCGAAAAAAGCAAGTCATCATTTTCGGCCCCAGTGAGTTGATATCAGATTGATGGTGTGTTTGCCTGTATTGGTTCCAGCTTTGGGAGTTGTTGGCCCGCATTTGCCCCCCTCGCAATCATCTTGAGAAGAACCATGGCGCGCAGCTCCAACCTGCTGGTGTTGGCTGTGGTGGCATGCGCCACCTACATGCTGCTGCCCAGTGAGAGCTTCACTGCTCCCCAGGTGTTGCGTGGCAGCACGCAGCACGAGGCTGGAGCCTTGGCACAGGCCCCCACTTTCCAGACTGAGGGCCGTGCTGTGCAGGTGAGCATGGCCGCGACAGGTGGCGAACCCCAGAGGCTTCCTTTGGTCCTCGTTGGCCTCCTGGCAGGCACCGCGGCTGTTGGCATCCTGGCTCTCTTCTTCTATGGCTCCTACTCTGGTGCCGGCAGCGGTCTGTGAGTGAAAGGCCCTTTGTCGTGGAATGACATGCTGACTTTTTCGAAAGCGAGGCACATCCGTGCCCGGCTTAGCGGCTCACCAGAGGTCCGCAGATGGATGGTAGAAACTGAAGCTCAACTCTCATAGCTCCCATGGAAAATGCTGAAGGACGTCGTTCGGACTGAAGCCCTTCTATTTGTGGACATCACATTGATACAAGAACTAGGGGCTTCATCACCTTAATTTTTGAAGGTAAAGACGAAAGTCAGGGCTTGATTGGCCCAATATATTGGGGATTATCATGATCCATTGGGAATACCTATCCCTATTAAGACAGAGGGTTGGGAACACTGCTCATTTGGCAGTCTTTTGCGAAGATGCATCTACTGGATAGATTGGGTCATCCATCGAACTGACAGATTTTCAAGATGTCTCAGGTGTAGTAATCCTCCAAGGAGAAAGCAAAAGTTTGTCGAATTTTACATTTCGAACTTTTTTGGGGTTGCTATATACGTTCACCGTCCAATGCTGTAATTGATGTGATTCATGTTGATTTATCAAATGACTCGATATGGTATTACAGGCTCCCAGGCAGCAAAATAGACAGTGCATGGCCTTCTTGTGTCTAACAAGATAAAAGGGGCAAGACACCACCAAAGTAGTGGAGATTTGCGCTTCTACCTTTTTATTGGGTAAGGTTGTATGTTTGTTCGGGTGATCAGAACTTGAGGTCCAGTGACTTTGGAGCCATTCTCACCCAATAAGGTATGCGACTAATGCTGCAGCTCTCAGTTCAGATCAGACAGCCCTTGTGTTTCCTCGAACAAAGATCCGACCATGGCGCGCAGCTCCAACCTGCTGGTGTTGGCTGTGGTGGCATGCGCCACCTACATGCTGCTGCCCAGTGAGAGCTTCACTGCTCCCCAGGTGTTGCGTGGCAGCACGCAGCACGAGGCTGGAGCCTTGGCACAGGCCCCCACTTTCCAGACTGAGGGCCGTGCTGTGCAGGTGAGCATGGCCGCGACAGGTGGCGAACCCCAGAGGCTTCCTTTGGTCCTCGTTGGCCTCCTGGCAGGCACCGCGGCTGTTGGCATCCTGGCTCTCTTCTTCTATGGCTCCTACTCTGGTGCCGGCAGCGGTCTGTGAGCGCTTTGTTTTTATTGACTTAGGTTGACAAGCAACTTTTGATAGTCGAAACACTCAGAACGGCTGATAAAAAAAGTGTGATTGAGCAGCAGTTTGCAGCGATTTTTCTGGCTGAACGCGGTCACGATTTTTACTCTGCCTTTCCAACAGCTTATAAGTCGAAAAACAACGATCAAGGCTTATACTCAGCAGGGTGTTTCACACAGGTAGGTTCTGTCTGCCCCTCTCTTCCCACATGTGCTTTATATTTTTTTACCTGATCTATACATGTTCATACTAGAACGCCGCAGTAGATTTACCTCAGTGCACATTCCTGTGATATTTCATGGCAGGTTTGTAGTTTGGGGTTCACACAGCTTTGAGCTTGAGCTTGTCTTTTGAGGCATGTGGAACTGCTCTAGAAGATGAGGCAAGACAGCAAGATTTCAATCAGAAATCCTTTGGGTCTCCTCAAATCAAAGCTGAGACCTCTTGGTCCAGGTTGCATATCAGATTTTTGGGGAAGTCGTTGCTTCCCACAAATTGGATGGTTTCCATGGGATCCTGAACGCATATCTGTATATGCTTGGTTCCAGCTTTGGGAGTTGCCGGCCTGCATTTGCCCCCTCGCAATCATCTTGAGAAGAACCATGGCGCGCAGCTCCAACCTGCTGGTGTTGGCTGTGGTGGCATGCGCCACCTACATGCTGCTGCCCAGTGAGAGCTTCACTGCTCCCCAGGTGTTGCGTGGCAGCACGCAGCACGAGGCTGGAGCCTTGGCACAGGCCCCCACTTTCCAGACTGAGGGCCGTGCTGTGCAGGTGAGCATGGCCGCGACAGGTGGCGAACCCCAGAGGCTTCCTTTGGTCCTCGTTGGCCTCCTGGCGGGCACCGCGGCTGTTGGCATCCTGGCTCTCTTCTTCTATGGCTCCTACTCTGGTGCCGGCAGCGGTCTGTGAGAGCTGAATTTTTTGTTTGATTCAGCTTGAAGAGCTTGATAATAGAAACACTCAAAATGGCCCACAAAGCCGCGAGCAAAAACAGTTGCGATCTGTTGCTGTTTGCGGTAAGGGTGAACTGCATATCAGTCCAGACCCAAGGGATTTGTTGCTTATCTTCCACCCTACATTAAATATTCACCCAGTTTGACTTCAGTTGTTTGTTGATGCGTGGCTCAACCACCAGATTAGCAATGTTGGGCCATTGCTGCCCAAAAAACGAGGCTATGAAAAAACTATCGACATTTCTGAATTTCTTCAAGAAGAAAAGGATCCAATTTCACCCAACATGTTCTGTCAGACTCGGTGACTTGAGCTGTGCATGTGACCATGTCAAAGTCCCTAGCCTGAAGCAATTTTTGCAAAACATTGTTGTGCTAGGCCAACGACTTAGTTTGATGAATGAAGTACCATTCCTGTTTTTGATGTTTTAAGTTTTAATATAATTTTAGAAACTGCTTGGTTTTGGATTCTGCGACCATTGCTACCCTTCTGAGTGATGGACACCCCAAACCAAAGAGATGTGTGCAGAGTGTTCAGGCTCAAGAACACAAACTGCAGCGCCGTTTTCAAGACCCGAAGGTGAATTGCAACTGATGGCGCGTAGCTCCAACCTGCTGGTGTTGGCTGTGGTGGCATGCGCCACCTACATGCTGCTGCCCAGTGAGAGCTTCACTGCTCCCCAGGTGTTGCGTGGCAGCACGCAGCACGAGGCTGGAGCCTTGGCACAGGCCCCCACTTTCCAGACTGAGGGCCGTGCTGTGCAGGTGAGCATGGCCGCGACAGGTGGCGAACCTCAGAGGCTTCCTTTGGTCCTCGTTGGCCTCCTGGCGGGCACCGCGGCTGTTGGCATCCTGGCTCTCTTCTTCTATGGCTCCTACTCTGGTGCCGGCAGCGGTCTTTGAGGTAGTCTGAACATTTTTATGCTATGATTCTTTTTCGGTAGAGACACCAACTAGACAAGTTTGAGTCTGCTGCAAAACTTGAGTGCTTGAGTTTTGTGTGTTCCACGGGCCGGCTTCATAAAGCGACTGGTTTTCTTGGATCATTGGTTGAAACAATGAAACACGTTGAAACCACACCATGACCAACCAGCAGTAGTGTCTTGACCTGCTTGCTCTATGAACGTGCAGGGTTGAAACAAGAGACACACGAAGATAATGATGTCTAAAGCAGTTGTTGAGATGGCAAAGATGTCTTACCAATTTCAAGGTTTGGTCGCCTTTCATTTCTTTCTGTCAAGCACCAGTTGGAACCACATGGGAGGAAACAACAGGCCAGGTTTGACGGAAACACGGACACCTTCTCTGGAGGGGGTTTGACAGCATTGCACCAGCAACAGACTTGCAATTCATAAGATTGTTTTGTTTTAAGAAACCGTTTGTTTTCCAAAGATTCAAAGCCCTTTATTGGGAAAGATGGAACCACCAACTGAAAAACACCAACCACTGAAAAGAACTTGTGAAGCTTGGAGTGAAGTACGTCTAACTTGGTTGGTCCAGTTGGTTTCCAGCGGATCAAGCTCGGCCTCCCCCGATTCATTCAAGAAGATCCGATGGCGCGTAGCTCCAACCTGCTGGTGTTGGCTGTGGTGGCATGCGCCACCTACATGCTGCTGCCCAGTGAGAGCTTCACTGCTCCCCAGGTGTTGCGTGGCAGCACGCAGCACGAGGCTGGAGCCTTGGCACAGGCCCCCACTTTCCAGACTGAGGGCCGTGCTGTGCAGGTGAGCATGGCCGCGACAGGTGGCGAACCTCAGAGGCTTCCTTTGGTCCTCGTTGGCCTCCTGGCGGGCACCGCGGCTGTTGGCATCCTGGCTCTCTTCTTCTATGGCTCCTACTCTGGTGCCGGCAGCGGTCTGTGAGCCAATCGTGCCAACACCGCTCTATGGCTCTATTTTGATTTTGTGAAGCAGAACGAAGCATACGTTTGAACTGGTGAATGCAAAAAATTGAGCTGAACTTTGGGGGACGCGGGAGACTCCAATATATTCCAAACCCTTGATGTTTGTGGAGTGTAACGAGTGTAACGAGTGTAACTTGAGGGTGTTGTGTTGTGAACCCACCCGTGCCATGTCTTGTGACCTCAGCAGGCTGAAACCACCGTGCCGTTTTCTGTGCCTCGGTCCAGGACAACTTAAGTCATACTGATCCAATAGATTCCAAAAGCATGTCTTCAATTCCAATTGGTTGCAACACCCATTGCGTTAGCTCTAGATCCGGAATGTTGACAAGTCAAAGCTTTACTGAGACATGTTGAAACTTTTGCTGGTTACATCTCCCATTTTTGCTGGATTCAAATCCAAGATCATTGGAACATGACTAACTGCTGAGAGGTGCCCCGGAAAAAAAAGGTCGCTACATGAGGCAAATCTCGGCTCAAGGAGAGGTATTTTCGATCTGGGGCCAGACCAGTGAAGAGATATTGAAACTGTCAATGGTTCAAGGGGGTTTTATTATGTAAATTAAATCCAAAAACGGTGATGCCCAGGAACGAGACAGCTGCTTAACTCATGATAATTGACATTAATCAACTAGAAAAAGCATAGAATTTAAACCATAGTAAAGATTAACATAAGGCAATTTTTGGGATGGCTCCCTACACGAACCATGGTAATTTTCTGTGCCATCTAGCTGGGGTCTATCGAGCGTCCGATGGCCATGAAGAAACGTGGCACTGGGGTGGCAGTTGCTGCGCAGGCCGAGGGTTTGCGGCGTACTGTGTCAGGATGGTGAGTGGATCACTTATGCATTGCGGGATTGGGGATTGATGCGGGATTGATGCAGGATTAAAATATATTATAATGATTATAATGTTTCCTCATATATATATATATTTATAATGTGTATTTATAATATGTATATAATATGTACATATGTATATATATATATATTATGTGTAATTATAATATGCATATATTATATATAATATGTATATATTATATATAATATGTATATATTATATAATATATATATAATATAATATATATATATCTATTATATACATATTATATATATATATATCTATTATATACATATTATATATATATATTATATACATATTATATATATATTATATACATATTATATTTATTATATACATATCATATATATATATATATTATACATCTTATATTTATATATTATTCATATTATATATATAATATATATACATATCATATATATATATATTATACATATTATATTTATTTCACACATATATATAATACATATTATATATTATATATATTATACATATTATACACATTATATATATACATATATTATACATATTATATATTATATATATTATACATATTATATATATACTGTAATATGTATTTATCACAGGTGTGGCACTGGATCAGGATTTCTGGGTGTGGCAGTTTGGCACTCTTGGAACATCACATCAGGGCAAAAGCGGCAGTTTGGTCCTTTGCTCCCCTGAAAATGGGAGGATTTACACCACAACCCAAGACTGCGCCGAAAGTGCAGATTTGTACAGTGGTTGAAGTCACTGATAGTCTCAAGACATCTTATTTACACAAGCACTTGGCATGATGATCCTAACGTTCTTAAGATATGTTCAATTTTTGCGTGGATGGCACCCCAGTGGGAGGGTTTTCTCAGAACAATGTTGGGGCCTGGAAAGGTTAATTTCTAGAAAATCGATTCGCGCAAAGTCGATCCCAAACTGGCAATGGCTAAAATGACTGAACAATCCAACTTGCATGCTCAAACATGAAACATGCCCTAATAGGCCTAACTGGTTATCCATTTGTTCTCATTTGTTCATATATGTCCTTTGTTGGTGGGTTTTCGAACATCATTTTTTGGTTGAAGATTTGATGATCAAACAAGTTGTTACAGTATCCCACCCCCTAGGGGACTACTTGTAGATGGTCATGTGTCACCCAAGTTTCGTGTTTTTTCGGGTTTCCCTCCACCGAAGTTCTGCAGGAGCGACCCGAAGAGGCGTGCACGTTTGGTGGCCTGGGTTTGGTGACCTGAGGTAAACACAAAAACAAATATCTGGCTGGTGGTTTGGAACAATAATAGTGGTTTCCCAATATAGTGGTTAATAGTGGTTAATAGTGGTTAATAGTGGTTAATAGTGGTTAATAGTGGTTATTAGTGGTTAATAGTGGTTAATAGTGGTTAATAGTGGTTAATAGTGGTTAATAGTGGTTAATAGTGGTTAATAGTGGTTAATAGTGGTTAATAGTGGTTAATAGTGGTTAATAGTGGTTAATAGTGGTTAATAGTGGTTAATGAAATATCTGGTTGGTGGTTTGGAACATTTTTTCCCATATATTGGGAATTTCATCATCCCAACTGACGAACTCCATCATTTTTCAGAGGGGTAGGTATACCACCAAGTAGATATGAAGCATCCATAGTTTCCCCCCCGGAAATGATATCACATAACATGTAAAGTACGGTAGTTGGCACCTGTACCACAGACGGCCATGTAATTTTCGCACTTTTGGACTGGGTTGGGGTTTGGGTGGGTGATAACATTCATCAGACATCAACGCTCTTGCTTCTATGCTCCTGAATTTCTCACATAACTTCCTACTGTGTTCTTGCTGTCACGCTCTTAACTTTCTCACATAACTTCTTACTACGTTCTTGCTGTTACGCTCTTAACTTTCTCACATAACTTCCTACTACGTTCTTGCTGTTACGCTCTTAACTTTCTCACATAACTTCCTACTACGTTCTTGCTGTTACGCTCTTAACTTTCTCACATAACTTCCTACTACGTTCTTGCTGTTACGCTCTTAACTTTCTCACATAACTTCCTACTACGTTCTTGCTGTTACGCTCTTAACTTTCTCACATAACTTCCTACTACGTTCTTGCTGTTACGCTCTTAACTTTCTCACATAACTTCCTACTACGTTCTTGCTGTTACGCTCTTAACTTTCTCACATAACTTCCTACTACGTTCTTGCTGTTACGCTCTTAACTTTCTCACATAACTTCCTACTACGTTCTTGCTGTTACGCTCTTAACTTTCTCACATAACTTCCTACTACGTTCTTGCTGTTACGCTCTTAACTTTCTCACATAACTTCCTACTACGTTCTTGCTGTTACGCTCTTAACTTTCTCACATAACTTCCTACTACGTTCTTGCTGTTACGCTCTTAACTTTCTCACATAACTTCCTACTGCGTTCTTGCTGTTCCGCTCTTAACTTTCTCACATAACTTCCTACTGCGTTCTTGCTGTTACGCTCTTGACTTTCTCACATAACTTCCTACTGCGTTCTTGCTGTTACGCTCTTAACCTTCTCACACAACTTCCTACTGCGTTCTTGCTGTTACGCTCTTAACTTTCTCACATAACTTCCTACTGTGTTCTTGCTGTTACGCTCTTAACTTTCTCACATTACCTACTGCGTTCTGCCGTATCTTGCTGTTATGTTACGCTCTTAACTTTCTCACATAACTTCCTACTACGTTCTTGCTGTTACGCTCTTGACTTCTCACATAACTTCCTACTGTGTTCTTGCTGTTACGCTCTTAACTTTCTCACATAACTTCCTACTGTGTTCTTGCTGTTACGCTCTTAACTTTCTCACATTACCTTCTACATTCTGCCGTATCTTGCTGTTATGTTACGCTCTTCACTTTCTCACATAACTTCCTGCTACGTTCTTGCTGTTACGCTCTTGACTTCTCACATAACTTCCTACTACGTTCTTGCTGCTACAGTGCACTGAAACAATGGGTGTAGCGTCAAACGCTGCTTGCCCTGACTCCGACTCCGGCTTTGTTTCTGCTGAAACTAAACGCTTTGCTGGCTGACAAATAGCCAAATGATGCGAAATAAAGTTCGTTTCAAGACAGAGCCCTGTAAATGTGGGACAAACACAGTGATATTCAATGATGATATTCAAAAAAATGGAGAAAGCGCAGGAAAAAATGACCATGTGCCCAACAGTGAAATGTTTGTTGGACTATAACCCCAATGAACCCTAGTTATATCTACCATAAACCCGAGTTCTCTGACTGATAAATCAACTTGACTAACATGACTGGATTATAGTCTATAGTCTAAATTCTAAACCCACACAAAGCCATATAAACCCACATCAATCCCGCATGTTGGCTTCCAATGGCATCCACACTTTTTTGGGGGGCATGTTGCTGTGCCGGGCACCACCTTGTGAATCTGGATTCCCCTATTGGGAAACAATTGGTTTTCTACACCTATGGTAGTTTACCCTCAGGTAAGTCCCACGGGTTTCATTCTGTCAGGGATCTGGCCGCGCGCCGGTGTCCACAGTGTCTGGCAGCGGAGGAGATGGGAAAACTGTGGATGTGGGATGTAGAACCCAACAACAATCGGAATTTAACCAACAAGAATGGTACAAATAATGGAAATAGATTGATTATTTATACATGTAAAATTATATAAATACATATATACATATTGTAGATAAATGTAGATAATATATGTATAGAAATATATAGACATGTAAATATGTATATCCATTGACTGGACATCATTCCGCCAAAGATTTGGTTCCAAAGCAGAAAGCAATTATCGGAACTCCACAGATGATTTGGACATCTTTGGACAGTAAACTAAGACAGTAAAGTGATGATGTCCTCCCCAATGATCTCTGAACAGAAAGTAGCTGGGAAAGTTCAGACCCCATCATTTTAAATTTTGCCTGGATTTTGCCAATCAATCAACAAGAGTTTCCATATTCATCTGAAATCGAGATATTATATATATATATTTAGGAACATTTCATGTGTGACCCTTTGGCAGGAGAGGCTGCACAGCCACAAAAGAAGGTGCCAAGGGTTGGAGATTGGAAAGTTGTTAGAAGGTCTGCCTGTCTGACCACCGATCTGTGGAGCGCCCAACAAATTTGGGGAATAGAACGTCAACTGGGATTTCGCAGAAGAAATGAAGAGTTTTGCTAAACACATATATTTTTTTGGGCGATTCTTACCCCCGAAGCAATGGGGATATACTCCAGTTGAAGCACCAGTGGAATCCCCCCATCTTCGGGTCATCTTTTTAGGGCCGATGGATGTAACATGAGGATCAAAATGGTTTGCTGAGCACTACAAGTTCATGTAAAATTTTATACATGATCATCACATACTGATTATACTTTGGGATACTTTTGGATTTTGTTCACTTTAGTGGTATTCATAGAGGTCAGCAGTCGGAGTGCTTTTGCTATCCTATCATAGAAATTTGAATCGTGAACAACATTTTTCATGTACATATACCCTCCGGTAATCAAACATAGAAATGGAAAATCCACCATTTATAGATGTTTTTTCCCATTCTTGATTTATCAGGGATTTCCTTTTTTGCCACGTTTGAGGACACCGGAGGGTATCCATTTTTTGGCTGGTTTCTAGGGAGGATCACTCCAGAATATCACAAAAGGATAAAAGTTTTTAACAGTTATGATAACTCTGACTTAAGACACTTACTAATAAACTAGGACAAGACAGATTTCAAGTTACTAGCCGGCAAGGCCTCGATACCCCTTCGAGACTCGGAGAAATTACATGTAATTACTGCATATGATTTAAACAAATTAAGACCTATGGCGCCGTAGCGCTCCTCCAAACAAATGGAAAAGAGAAAAACATCCACTATTTTAGCTGGTTAGTGGTTTCACATATGTGAATGTTCAACCATATTTGGGATGATGATCCCCAATGACTCAATCTTGTTCCGGGGAAGAAACTATGATGCAGGGTGGTGCTCCCTCAGGGATCTGGTTAGTTGATCATCCGCAAGAATACGAGTTCGATACAACCAACATCAACTCGAGTGAAACATTGGAGGTCGAAACCGGGCCGTTCCGAACGGGGCACCTCTGCTGTAGGTGAAGAAGGAACCCGCCCAGCCGGGCCGTCGTGCGGAAAAGAGGAATCCGCCGGCCAATGAGAGCAGCTTGGCGAGAGTTGAGTTGAGGAAATCCATGGTGTGGGATTCCTCGTTTTTCATGCAGATTTAACCAACATTCATTGGATTTTATATGGATTAAAATGGGGATGTCATTGACAAGATTAAAGTTATTGATAGGGTGTAATCCATGAAATATGGTGTTTTAATGGGGTTGAAGCTTCAAATTTATGCGGATATAGTTATATGTTATATAGTTGACAATTGACGGTCGATTGTTTATGGGGATAATTAACCTACCTGTTTTATTGCGGATCTTTATTGTCCCTAAGTAACGGAGTGCACATACATATATATATATATAATGAGGGGTAGTGTATTTTTTCATGTCTCAGATTTCCCTTTTCGAACCTTTTCGCAACAGTTGGTTTGTTCAGAAAGAGGGGTAAATCCTACTTTTCCATGACCAAGAGGTACAGGGGGTGGGCGAATTGTACACCAAGGCGGCCCATCCACTTTTTGCATTTGAGGACATGATTGAGCACATGAAAACAGGTATGTAAAGAGTTTTGTAGTAAGTCACGTGGTCATTTCACAAATGGAGACTTATGGCCTGGAGGTCATCGTACGCCCTGAAGATGGGAAGAATAGCTTTCTAATCATCTACCCTCTGGTAAACTGTCCCATAACTATGGAAAGATCCACCATTTTTCATGGGAAAACTCACTATAAATGGTGATTTTCCATAGTTATGGGACAGTTTACCAGAGGGTACTATGACAAACGGCCAGAGATTTGATGCGACCATGGTGAAAGATCTGTTTTGGAACAACTGGACCAACAGATCCCGGACACCCTACGGTCAAGTAAGGCCAGATTGGTGCTGTAGGTTGTCGACCTAAAAAGTATTGGACATTGAAAGTGTACTTAACCCCAAAGTGTTGGCATGGATTTGTGTGGGCTACCTTCTCTGGTTCGAAGCCACACACCTTCGAGTTTTCAGCAGAGGTACCCCATCATGGAGGATCATCTCAAGGCCCTTGACTTTACTGTGCCTGAAAGCTATAGTAACGAAGGACAATTACACTTTGACACCTCGTAAGTTTTCTTCAAGAATAAAACTGTCTCAACTTGATGTGTGGTGTGTGGCACATCTCTGTTGATCTAGTTTTCTTTGGTGTTGGCTTCAACCCCTCTAAGAGGGGACCACCCATGAAACCCAGCGGTTTTTATCCCATGAAAGCTCCAAACGAGGCCCACCGCTGGCGTCGGCCATGTTGGCACCCTCTCCCGCCCGGGCCATGGCCCTGGCACCCGAGCCGAAGGTGCGGACAACTCACTGGGCATTTTTTTCGGCACGAACCATGGGGAATCCACTGAATTCACCACGAAGTCACGGAGTTTTAAGCATGTTGAACCGAACATTGGATTTCACCAGAAAAAAACTTGGAGTTTAAGCAAGAAGGATGTGACTTTTGAAGGCGCAAAACGTGTGGATTGCATCTTCACATGTCACCGTCGCTGTTGGAGGCAGCATTTTCATTGGTTGCTGGTTGATTGTCCATCAACGGCATAGGACATGCCGATCAGTGTTGTGGGTATGTACATGAATATCCATGTTGCGCATGAATTGTATATAGTCGCATCCCTTATTGGTTTCTGGTTTTGTCCACATTTGATTGCTAGTATCCCTATGAGCCACATGTTTTGAAAGGATCAGAACCCCTTAAATCTCAGATGGAACCCAAAGAAACCAAAACATGGCCGGAACTTTGAGAGTAAAAGAGTCTTCCCACATGCTTTTCATAGGAAGGAGTGTTCAAATAATCCAATAATATATGGTTGTGTCTGAAAATGGGAATTTCCTCCCAGTTGTAGCAGTTTTTATAGGGATAAGAATGATGGTTAACCAACGGATGTGTAGGTGCCCTGTTTTCTTCCTGATCGGCAAAGCATGTAATGCATGTAGGCAAAGCGCCGCCGACGCACCATGGATGGCATCGCTTGGGCATTGAGCATGGCAACTCAGGGGGCCCCAAGTAGAAGCCGGGAAAATACTGGCAGTTTTTATGATTTGGATTATCATACTGAAAGATTGGGGAAATATGCAAAATTATCAATATGATTTGGGATTTAGATTGTCATTTACTTCACAATGCTAATAGGGAGTCGTCCTAAAACCCATGCAAGAGGGAGTCGTCCTAAAACCCATGCAAGAGAGAGTCGTTCTAAAACCCATGCAAGACTTTTAGTATATGAGTGACATCTGCAGATATGGACGTGTGTTTTTGCTGCAGTGGCAAAAGGCTGCGAAAGCGCGGCGAAAGGTTCGCGAAAGGTCTGAATACCACTATTTATACAAAATATGCACACGAAAACATGATCATAATTCCCTGTCCCGATTCTGCTGGGGCGCGAAAGGGCGCGAAAGGGTCGTGAAAGCGCGGCGTAAAGGGCAGTTTTGGGGAACCAATGGGAACCATAATTTTGAACAACCCCCTAATAAGCAGTATTCTTGGAATACGTTTCCATCGAAATCAGGTTCGTTTTTTTTGGCAAGGACCTTGCTGCTGCGTCACGATTTGCAAATGATGGTCAGCAAACTGATTCATCCCTTTACCCGACCTGACTTTTCAGGTTGGTGAATTATAAATAATTCAGCCAGATGGGTTGATTTTTGGCTTTAAAAGGTTGATGATAGCTGGCATGCTGAAAAACCAGTTGATAGAATCAAGCAGCTTTCAACAGGTAAATGAGGGAATGCGTTCTATCTCCCTAAGCAGCCTTATTTTGTTTCATGGTATCCATTATTCCCCTATGAAGGCCAGTAAACCTAAGCCTGGGTGAAAGCACAAAGTTTATCAAATGTCATGTAAATGGACTTGTAAATGGTCGGTTTGGTTGTGGTATGACATTTTCTTGTCGGAGGATTGTTATCTATACCAACTAATTGAAACTGATTGTTTGCAAGCTGCACCTACTGCAAGCGGAGTCATGGGGTTGAGAATAGGCTGAGTGAATTCCACTTGCTCTTGAGAAAACGGGTGCTTCAGAGTGAGCGGGATGTCAGATTCGCCTTTCTCTTTCGAAAGTTCGCGATAGAAAGCCCTCACTCTCAATAGGGAATCATCATCTGTATAGTACTGTATACATTGTGTAGTATATTTGTGTAAAAACTTAAAAAACATCTATGGTACCCCCCTGGTGCCTACCTTTGGGCTGTCATGTCTCAGGTGAGGTGCGCAACCAGTTGGAAAAGATCTGTGACGTGGAAGGAGCGCCTTAGCGGCACCGCGTGGGTACTCGTACAACGGGATCACTGGCGTGGTCTCCAACGGCCAGATGAATCTCGACGGTCATTAAAAATGAGAAACCAGCTATGAGTTGTTAAATAAATTATATATATGCCAACTATGCCAACTAACAGTAACATATCATATGCCATACTATATATTATATATTATATATTATATATATGCCAACTAGCAGTAGTATATAATATTATATAATATGATTTGTTGTAGTTCATGGCAAAGTCAGTCAGCCAGTCAGGTTTCGAGTCTTTTCGAGGTTTTTTAGGGGTCGTGAATCGATGAAATCGATGAGAGTTGGGTCTGGGTTGGGTCGATAAGTTTGGGTCTGAAAATGGTGAACCAATGGATTTAGACATAGTTACCCTTTGGTAAATTGACATAGACCCTGAAAATAGCCTAGTTTTAATGGAAACTAATCTTCCAACCCCTATCTGCCAGGGTCTATGTTAATTTACCAGAGGGTAAATTGGTAAACCCTTTTTTTTAATGGTGAAACAATGTGAAACATGTTTTTTCATAAATTTTCAGACAAAGCCATATGGCTATAGTTCATGTTGCTTATGGATGCGACTCAAACATGTTGCCAAAGTTTTTGATCGATGCTTCTTAGTTTTTTGTTATAATGCCGTAAGTCCAATAAGAAACCATCTCATCATCAAGCCATTTGGGGTTAGATCATCCCAAATAGGGTTGGGACCCAATGATAAGATATAATAAGACTCTATTGAGGATGGTTTGCTATGGGGTTTACCCTCTGGTAAACTAACATAGCTATTGAAAATGGTGATTTTCCATAGTTATGTTAGTTTACCAGAGGGTACCACATTATTCTTGTCAATTCCGGGCATATCTGCTTTCAGACTGGTTGACCGGCACCTTGTTGTCAACTTCAATGCAGCTTGGGCGGTGGGGCAACATGGAACCTTTGGAAAGGCACCAACACTGTTGGAGAAGCAGCAGAATCAGAGACTTATGACTGAGATCCTCAACTTGCCCCAGTTTTTTCAGAATCCTTCCCAATGTTAAATAGCCCGCTAGAATCCTAGCAAAGGATCCATTCATTTTGGGGTCCCTGATTGGTGGTATGAATCATATCTGGGGGGATTACTTACTTGGATGATCCCTCTTCAGTCATGCGTGGGTTGATTTCGGGAGTTACATCAGGCAGTTTTTTTTTTTTTCGGTCTTATGAACTTATCCATGATGGAGAACCAATTTACCAACCTGTAGAATCGGATGGGATAGGGTTTTTCATGCTTCAATTGTTTATTGACGTTATATATATATATATATGTGTGTGTGTGTGTCATTATTATGTTACCCTTTTGGTTGCCTGAATCTACTTTCTTTTGATATGGGTATGAAAACGCATGTGAGATTCCAAATGATACATTCTTCATATTTGGGAGTCACCAATAATCACCAATATAATAATATCAATAATATCATATCGTCCAAACGTGCAATACTTAGTAATTACGTCACCGTAATTACTGGTTCCCATATTATGATTATATGCATGAAGAATTCCATAGTAATAGTATTGGAATCTCATCTTCTTGCAATTGGAATTGGTGTAGGGGAAAATCTAGAGGAACACCCAAACTACCTACATTTGGGAGTAAATCCACTACTTTCCGGTCAAGATTTTCCCTTAATTCAATCCCTCACTTAGCAATGCTATGATTATTTCCCGGAGTAAAAAGGAAATTTGTGTCTACCCCCATGTATTTGAGATATTTGGGGATGATTTATTGCATAGCCTCCATAAATATGGAGGGTTCCTAAAATAGGGGTACCCCTAGTCATTCTTTCGGACTTTCCATGAAATCAACCATTCAATTTGGGGTACCCACATGGAAACCCCCATAGACATGGCCATCACCAAGGTGCGGGATTTGTTGGGTCGCTTCCCCGAGTGCGTCCTGCTGGGTGGCATCGCTGCACGTCGGGGCACCAGGAAGGACGGGATTCACGGTGTCAAGAGGGGTCATGAAAGGCTTCACCTTTCAGGGGAAATGGCTGAGTACCACTTGATGAATGCTCATTTTGGGATAGTTTGGGTGATGATGCAATTTAGTTGAGATGTTCTATTGAATATCCTGCTCAAAAAGTTGCTATTTTGGGGTATCTTTTTGGTTCCGAAGCCTGAAATCGGACCCAAAAAGATGGCTTCGGAAGATGGGATCTTGTGAACCTGGCCTTTTTAAATGTGGGGCTTCAGATTAGATTTTGGAGGTGTAGGTGGAACATCACCCAAGACTCAGAGTTCAAGATATGTATGTTCCACTTAGGGTATGGTCCAAGTGCTTTTTTTTATAGAATCACATAAATCCATAGTTATTGTATGTAAATGTATGTAATGTGAATAACATTAAATGACATCAAATAGCCAAATAGCTGTGTTTGTCTGAAACATTCTGAAACTATGGTACCCCATTCCATCCCATGGTTTTTAAAGCTCCTTTTCCCATGGCAGTCGCCCAGCGTGGAACGCCGTGCGGTTCCGAGGTCGGGAGCTCATGTCCGGGCTGCTGGGAGAGACCGCGGTGGCACAAGCTGCCTCAGCCGTGGCTTGGTGGACAGCATTGTAACTGGTTAGTAACTGGGATTTATAGGGATTTAATAGGATTTAATGGGATTTATAGGGATTTAATAGGATTTAATGGTTACTTACTGGGATTAATAGGGATTAATGTGGGTAAAACAATGCCAGTAAGTGGATTAGAAGCCCAGTTTTTTGAGTGAGGCAAGTAGAGTTAATCCACCCAATAAATGAGATAAATGGATCCACGCATGACTGGGAATGGTACACATAGGCGGTTTCACATACCACCTATAAAAATGGTGATGACATCGGAATGGTAAACATGGCATTGTTTTACCTGGTGGTAACCCACATGAGTTCTGAAAATAACTACCAGCAACTAAGTAGTAGGGCCAGTTGGGGTGAACTGAGCCCAGTTAACTAGTCCCAGTGGGAACATCACTGGGGTGAGTTGTTTATTCCTGGGCTTAGGACTAACCGGCGTAAGTCACTTCGAGATACTGAGGACTAACCAGGACTAACCAGGGCTGACTTAGTGGGATGATCCCCCAAAGATAGCAAAAATGGGGAGGTTTCTGTTGGATCATAACTTCGCTGGGATAGAAATAAGGGTATGATCTATCATGATATCTATATTGGGGTGTTAAACTGAACCAACTTGAAACTTGGAGGCTTCATAACATTTGTCAGGAAGTCACCGATTCGTGTTTTTTTTTTTTGTATGTATAAATGGGCTAGAACTATGGATGCTAACCAGTTCCGAGCCGTTTCAAGTTGTAAAACAGACCAACATTGGTCATAAATTGGATTCCTTGGGGATTTATTGGGGATAGCATGACGGTATTTATTGGTAAATTTCTGGGATATAATCAGGACATACCGCCAAGAATATGGGAGACGTGTGGTACTGTATTTAGTCCCAACTTATGGCAATTTTAATGGGGACAATTACCCTCTGGTAAACTAACAGTGTGCTATTGAAAATGAACATTTATAGTGGATTTATCCATTAAAAAATGTGATTTTCCATAGCTATGTTAGATTACCAGAGGGTAAATGATACTATGACTGAACCATGATACCATGGGGTATCCGATTTTCAGACAATCCCCGATGGAAGAAAACTATAGAGTCAACACCGCAAAAGAGGACACTTCATCAGGGAGAATATTAACACTATGGCATCATTATGGTAACAGATACCAAGTAAATGGGTACCATAAAGTTCAACAAATAATCCCTTCACCCTAATATTGAACGTACCCCCCAAGTAATAAAACTTAGGGGTAGTTTTTATTATTAGGGGGTATTTGATATTCGGGGGAGAAGCTTTCCCCTAATAATAAAATTAAAACCAGTAAAAACAACTTAAAAAAATGATTTCAAAATCAATTAAAATTGGATTTCGAAGCTTTCCCCTAATATTAAAATCAAAACCTTAATAAAAACAACTGAAATTTTCCCTTTTTAACAAACGGACCCTCATTTAAAAAAAAAACACGGGTTAACTAGTTTTTATTATTAAGGGGGTAGAACCTTCAAATGGACCTTGATTTTTTAATTGTTTTCTAAAGGGGATCAATTAAAAGGGGTAGTTTTTATTATTTAGGTGGGGTTTTTGTAATAGGGAGAAGGGATTGACAGTTTTATCATGGAGGATTCCTGATGCATCTATAGTACTAGGTGTTGATATTATAACAGATAGTACTATCTGTTGCTATCTGTTATGATATCCACAGATAGTACTCATATCAAATTCAACAGTTAGCCTACTTATAAACCAACTACAAGTATCCCTGTGAAACATGCAAAAATGCTGGCGTAATTCCAGCACTTTCAGCCTTGTTAAACCAGGTTCTGGTCCAGCCGGGCATGCGACAGCCCATTGCTTTGGAACTCAGGTGACCGGGAGTCCGGTAATGACTGGATGTTGGTGTAGCCATGTGTCCCCCGTTGACAAACGAGTTTGCATAGGTATCATACGATATATACCGGTATGACTAGCTAACCTGATATAACGATATAACATTGATGATTTACCCTCCAGTGTCCTCAAACGCAGTCAAGGTTTTATCGGCATCCAATACTACAGTTTTTTGAAAGATTCCCCTAATATACATAGACATACATAGACCATTGTATCTCCTGCAGGTTGTTAAAATGGTTGGTGTTTTTGAATCTTACAGAATGGCTGGTGATGAAATGTTGATCTCCTGCAGGTGCAGCAACGCGGACCTCGGCCATCCGCAGGTCGCTTGGCCCCTTTTTAATTTCGCCAGCAATTCCGGGGGACTTCACTGTGATTTCACCCACCAAAACGGGGATTTAACTTGATGATAAGTGAGTTGGCTTGGTTCATCCGGCTAATGATTGGACTTAGTCTTAGTCGGATATATCGCACTAGCTATATAGTCACTAGTTGTTGGGATTGTAGACCAACTTACAACTGCGGGGTCTTGGAGGTTGATGGTTTAAGATGCCTGATAAGGAGCATGGATGGAATCGCAGGCTAGCCACTAGCCATGGCAAAGGACTTAACCAAAGGAGCTGCGGCTTTGCGAAGTAGGATTGCAATTTTGGTATGTACCCTCCTGTAAACTAACATAGATATGGAATCCACAATTTGTAGATTATATTCCTTGGAAACTATGAGTTTCACAGAAAGCCCTTTGTGTCGGGACGGAGAAATGATGAGACATTCATGACTGTCCCATGATATTCCAGTTATTCCAGTATTCTACTTCTATTTGTTTCCCTGAATCCACTGGCTTATCATCATGATATGCCATTTGGCCAGTAGGAAACCCCTTGTTATGGTGCTTTTTGTTCGGCCCCCAAATGGAACCACATGGAGCCAACTTGGGTATTCATAAAGGGGAAGGTCATATCCCAATTCCCAGAATTGGATGATGGGAACATTTTTTAGGAAACTCCTAGAGGTGTTTCCTGAGTTTCCGATGTTGCCTCTTGAATCCATCCGTTGACCAACCTATACAGGATGGGGCCCCCAAGATAGCTAAGTTGCCTGATAAGTGGTTTAACTTAACTATGGTTTATGGTAGATATAACTATAGTTAATGGTGGTTATAATGGCTTATAAACCCACTTATAACTGGGGGTCCCATCCTGTAGCTATCTTTGAAGAATGTGATTGATCACCCTGCATCAGCCCACAGGCGCCAGAAGCCGAAAGTTGGCTGCGGGGTGTGCAGAACGCCACACAGCAGGCTGTGATTCTCCAAACGATTGGTGGATTTACCCTTTGGAAATTTACCCTCTGGTTATGTCAAAATAGCTATTGAAAATGACCATAAAAATAGTGGAATTTCCCATTAACCATGGTGATTTTCCATAGTTATGTAAACGTTTACCAGAGGGTAACCAAGCCATTGAACATCACGTTAGTAGTTCAATCAAATATAAAACAGACATTGTCAATGGCTATGTTAAATTACACACATGGGGATATGTTTGTATCATGGTGAGAAAATTGCAGATTTACCAAGAAGGGATTGGTACCCTCCGGCAATCCAGCATTTGACCAACAAAATGATGGTACGATAGGGAGACAATGGGATATTAATGGAACATTACATACATTGCTGGAATGGGATATGAATGGAATCTTGGTTAATACACTCCGGTGTCATCAAACATGGCGACGTAAATTGCGTCCCCTATAAATTGAGGATTTTCCCAAGGGGGCTCATCTTTTGCATTTTGAGTTGGGGAGAATCACTTCGCGGGGGATTTTTGGTGGTTGAACCCTGTGATATTTTTACATGTCCATGGTTTCCAAGTTTTCTATCTATGTTCTGGTTGGTGGTTTGGAACATCTTTTATTTTTGCATATATTGGGAATGCCATCATCCCAACTGACTACTGTATATTTTTTTCTGAGGGGTTGAAACCACTAACCAGATGTTGGATATGATGTAGCCACAGATGGATGCAGCTACATTCACAGATGGGGATAGGACCCCGATGGAAAATGAAGATCACGAGGACCCCAGGATGGATCAGTGAAATAAAAAACAACGAACATGGGATTTATCTACAACAAATGTGTAATTCTGCCCTGCAACCAATGAGGAGATGGAGAATTTGTTGAGAGATTTTGGCTTTAACAGCTAACGGTAGAACTAGTTGCGGTTGAATGCTGGGTATATCATACTATATATATACAGACACACATATATACACGGATTATTTCTGAAGCAGTAACAAGATGTCTCACATGATAGAGAATCATAAGACGACATTCTCTTAAATCACTGGCATAGTTCGACAGTTCCAGTTCCTCCAAATTGTTGCAAAGACCTCACCCCAAATATGAGAAACATCACCAATGAAGCATCACCAAAGGTTGATTTGGAAAAAACATGGCAAAAGGATGTCCACAAGCTCAGGCCATGTTGTTGATTTCGTCCTCATTCATTGACTTTTATAACATCTTTTACCCCAAAAAAGCAGATGGCTTCGTCTGGAAATAGGCCATAGGCTCAGGCCATGTTGTTGATTTCGTCCTCATTCATTGACTTTTATAACATCTTTTACCCCAAAAAAGCAGATGGCTTCGTCTGGAAATAGGCCATAGGCCATAGTATAGCCCTAAATTCCTTGGATTTTTCTGAGGGATTCCCTTGGATTTCCCTTCGTTGATCATTTTCCCTCTTGAACATTACCCTAACTGGTGATGTCAACAGTTGGCTATTGAAGTCATGGCAATAGAAAGAACTCCTGAGTTTTCCCATGAAAAATGCATGGTGGATCTTTCCAGTTCGTTTTTTGGGACAGTTTACCAGGCCGGGTAATGGGTATATTATATTAATCATCCCCATTATGTTTATCCATTATTAATCAACTATTAATCAACTATGAATCAACTATTAATCAACTATTAATCAACTATTAATCAACTATTAATCAACTATTCATCAACTATTAATGGGTATATTCCATGGAATATGGGGATATTATAATCATTTTTTTACCATTATGATAACCATTATATAACCATAGTTTTTCTCCTCATCTCATCTCCCTTTTTTCCGAGGGATTGCCGTGGGCGTCGATATGTCTATCAGGCCTTGGGACAACGCCTGAAATTGGAGTCCCTGCGCCTTCGACTCTCTGCGGCAGGCGTTTTGGGTTTCGTTAAAGCCCTGGTGGTTGATGCTGAGTTGAAGGATTAGTTGGTTGGAAAGCCATTATGATATAGTACTATAATATAGTAACTATAGTAACCATAATATAGGATTATGATTAGTAATATAGTAATATAATATAGTAACCAACATATAGGTTTATATAATATCATAATATATGGGTTGGTTTATATAATATCATATCATAATATAGGTTTACAACATATGGTTTTTATAATATAGTACTATAGGATTATGATTAGTAACCATTTTGAAGCAATATTAACCATATATGAAAACCATCTCAATATCATCAGGAAAAAAACATGGTTCTATTGGAATCTCCAATTGAAGGTGGTGGTCTAATCCAGATTGATGTTCATACTTTTGGGATAGGTGGCTTAACCACCAACTGATTGAATGATTCGAAAGAAGACCTGTTTAGATTCCAATCTGGCTTCGGGAGCGAGATTTGATATTCCCAGCACTGTGTTCAGATTCCGGGCGAGATGAACCCTGAAGGCAGTGGGCTTGGGCAAAGCAAAACAGCTCCCATATTTTTGCGGCATGTTCTTCGCCCAAATGGGGACTTCATGGAATGACCAGGGGGATCTATCCAGATCAAGCAGTGAAACCAAGGTCGATTTTTTCGCTCATCATCCAAATCTCAGCCGCCCAGCTCCACCCCAAAAAGGACCATGACCTAACCTGGTTGGTGGTGTGGAACATGAATTCTATTTTTCCATCTGGTTAGGAATTTCATCATCACAACTGACGAATTCCATCATTTTTTCAGAGGGGTAGGCGTACCAACCACCAACCAGTAATCATTGATAAACCATATTATTCAAGATCAGTAACCATATAATAACCATATATTAACCATATATTAACAGTATATTAACAGTATATTAATCATCAACCAGTAACAATTGGGGCCAGGTTGTGCCAACCTGGATGTGGTGGATCTGCCAGAGAAGTGCTCCATGCTCGCAGAGCCGCCCTTGAAAATTGAGGAGATTGCTGCGCCATGACCTGCCGTGAGGGGTGGGCAGCAACGATTCCAATGGGGATTCCAATGGGGATTTCAGGATTTCATATGATCTTTTTCATATGATTCTATATGATATAACGGGGTTTCATATTATATCTTTATATCATTCTATAATAGTGTATAACTGGTTGGTGGTTTCAAACATTTTTTATCTTCCATAATATATGGGATAATCATCCCAACTGACTTTCATATTTTTCAGAGGGGTGGCTCAACCACCAATCAGATAATATTCTATATGATTGAATGAGGAGATTGAGCAAGAAAAAAAATCGGATATAAAAACGGGATGGACCTTCATGGGATTTTTGTCCACAGAAATGCTGAGTAGAAAAACGGCCACCTGTTTTTTTCCTCTTCGTGGTGACCGCAGTGACCATTCTTCAATGGTCAATTTTTGGGTCAAGATCAATTGGGATGAAATCAATGATAATGGGATTAGTTGGTCAAGATTAATCAATGACCATTATCATCCTTGCTTCAGAGTTTGTTATTCAAGATGCTGCATGTTTGGCCAGATCCAAATTCGAAAAATGGGCATATATCACCTAGCCATACCCAACCCACTTGCGTTGCTTGTGGAAGACCGACCGGACTCGAAGTGTTCAAGAAGCACAATGGAGTGGTGTAGTGTGTAGCGTGCTGCGTTGACCTGTACCGTAAAGGTTTGGTGTGCACATTGCATGCATCTGACATTGTTTGTCCTAGTACATTAATCATTACTATTATAACTGTGACATACATAAATGTATATCATATATTATATATAGTATTACATAGTTATATTTGCAGACAAAGAACGCCGTGTATTCTACTTCATGCAATGGAGGTGTGTTTCCTAACATCGGGCGAGACTCTCACAGTCCTCGACGTTGAATTGCAAGGCCAGACCGTCAAGGCAGCTAAGAAAGCCTTGGCAGCCAAAGTTGGCATTTCCAGATTCAAACAACGTTTTTTTGCTGAAGATGGTTCGCATGAGATCCAGGATGATGAAGTTCTAGCTCTGCCTCCACTTAAGATCCAGCTGGTGGTCTTGGAATTCTGGCCACCTGATGATGAAGAAGCACAGAAAATCATATCGGCGTCTAGAGACAACGATTTACTTGCTCTTGAACAGTTACTGCAACGACCACAGAATCCCAATGAGGCACAGAATGATGGCAAGACGCCCTTGTTTCACGCTGCAGAACAGGGACATGTTCAACTTATGGAAGTGTTGCTGGAGGCAGGAGCAAAGACAGATGAGCCTGAGTTTACCTGGGGGCAGACACCAATCTTCGCTGCCGCTGAGAATGGCCACCTTGACGTCGTACGGTTCCTAGCAGAAAATGGTGCACTCAAAGATCAAGCAGATAATTGGGGTAGAACACCCTTGTGGTCTGCAGCTCGACATGGCCACCTCGACGTCGTGCGATTTCTTGTTGAAGTTGGTGCAGCCAAAGATCATGCGGACTACACTGGTGCAACACCGTTGAATGTTGCAGCATACTCTGGCCATCTCGACGTCGCGAAGTTTCTAGTGAAAGTTGGTGCAGCCGAAGATCAAGCGGACTACACTGGTGTCACGCCGTTGGTTATGGCGGTTCAGGAAGGCCACCTTGACGTTGTGCGGTTTCTTGTTGAAGTTGGTGCTGACAAAGATCGAGCGTCAAACACTGGTGTCACGCCGTTGGTTATGGCGGCTCAGCATGTCCACCTCGATGTTGTGCGGTTTCTTGTCGAAGTTGGTGCTGACAAAGATCGAGCGTCAAACACTGGTGTCACGCCGGTGTATATGGCGGCTCAGAATGGCCGCCTCGAGGTTGTGCGGTTTCTTGTCGAAGTTGGTGCTGACAAAGATCAAGCATCAAAAACTGGTGCCACGCCGGTGTATATGGCGGCTCAGCATGGCCACCTCAACGTTGTGCGGTTTCTTGTCGAAGCTGGTGCTGACAAATATCAAGCGGCTAATGATGGTGCAACGCCCTTGTTGGTTGCAGCTGAAAGTGGCCACCTCGATGTTGTGCGGTTTCTTGTCGAAGTTGGTGCTGACAAAGATCGAGCGTCAAACACTGGTGTCACGCCGGTGTATATGGCGGCTCAGCGTGGCCACCTCAACGTTGTGCGGTTTCTTGTCGAAGCTGGTGCTGACAAATATCAAGCGGCTAATGATGGTGCAACGCCCTTGTTGGTTGCAGCTGAAAGTGGCCACCTCGATGTTGTGCGGTTTCTTGTCGAAGTTGGTGCTGACAAAGATCGAGCGTCAAACACTGGTGTCACGCCGGTGTATATGGCGGCTCAGCGTGGCCACCTCAACGTTGTGCGGTTTCTTGTCGAAGCTGGTGCTGACAAAGATCCACCGGCAAACATGCCTTTGTTGCGAACTAGAACTGGAATGGAAAGATAAGGCCCAGTTGAGAAGTGTTCAAAGGCCTTTCTGATTCATGATTATATATATGGTGCTATGATGTGTTATACTGTCCAACATATCGGGGAGATCCTATAAACCAAGAGGGATTCCTATGTGCGATTGACAGCGCATGGCAAGTCCACGGCACTGCCCAAAGAGGCTGGGAGTTGTGACCTTGAAACCCTCAGGGCGTGGATCGACGACATGCACTGCATACATCAATGGCGTTCAATGGCACTTTTTCATGATTCTACCATGCGCAGAATATAGATGAATGTAGAATTATATGTTTGACGAGAAGACATTCTATATTACATATACATATATATATATATACACATTACAAAATGGATGTACAGTATCAGAGAATGCCAAACTCTTTGCTCAGGAATTTCGCATCGGTCCGTACGGAAATGTGGCCCACATGCAGCAAAAAAGTTGAGACGTGCTGCAGGGTAAATCTTAGTGGGTAAATTGAGCCGTCAATGATCCTGCTTGAAAAGGACTTGGGTATGCAGGATTAGCATGGCTTTAGCCATGTCAAGGTTCGAAGCATGCAATCAAGGTATATGGAGGTTTCCTAAAACGGCAATGGGGGTCCCCAAAATGGATGGTTTATAATGGAAAATCCTATTGAAATGGATGATTTAGGGGTACCCTTATTTTAGGAACCTCCATATAGTTTTAAAGTGTAAAAATGAGATAAAAGCCCTGTACTGGGTTCCCTGGCCCTGGGTTTCGAGACATTCCCAAAGACTGAAAAGTTGACGACTATCAACATCTATCGACACAAACAGTACCTGTATGGTGGACCCACCTGAATTATCCGTCCTTAAACTGGCTTAAAATGGGAAGTGGCTAGCAATTCCATATCTACCTCTATTGTAGATGCGGTGGAAATTATTTGCGTGAACGCCAACAAAACACCTCTTATTTGCGGTGCCCTTTTCTGGCAAATCTCCAACAAAACATCACTGATCGGCCTCGCCAACGGTTTGTATAAGGGGAGATCATCTCTGAATTCAGCGATGCTTGCGATCTGAGAATCTCTCCATTCAGCTTAACCGTGATTTAGTATTGGATCCACACATCTATTTGTTTTGAGGTCCAACATGAGGGAGTTGATATATTATGTCTATTAATTTGTTTGGAAAATGTGCTGCTACATTGATACATATTGATACCTAGAGGTGCATTTCCAGGAAGGCTTTGCGCGGCTATCTGTCGCCATACTCAGAGGTGGAGCCCGATGTTTCGTTTTTTGCGGTGGTGATTTCATCATGGTCGGCCACTCACAATGATAGGCCCCTGCTTGCACTCCCAACTCCAAAAGGGTCCATAAAATTTCCAACTTTTAATCCCAATTGGCTGGTGAAATGCCAAGTTATTCCAATAGAATCTCCTTCGCTTGGTTTAGATCCCCACTGGAACACTGTTTCCATGGAGGAAAACCATGGAAAACCGCCAGGAGATGCGAATGAAGCACATGGGCTCGGCCTGTAATTTGTTGGTTTGTTTGGAGCAGGGACCGCCCTTGGAGCTCTGCAAGAGGTGCCAAAGGGGGCATAAAAGGGCCCTGAAGGACTTGGAGACCACGGGAGATTTCACTTCAATATCCTAGAAGACCCCATGTAATACATATATATATATATATACATATACACACTTACATATATATATATATATACATATATATATACATACATATATATATACATACATACATACATACATATATATACATACATACATACATACATATATATACATACATACATACATACATACATATATATATATATACATATATATACATATATATATATACATATATATATATACATATATATATATTGTGGTAAGTTGTTACATGGCTATGGAAACCATGGCCCCTTTATAGCACACTGTTAAATTCCATTAAATTCCCAGATCAAAAAACCGATGAAATGCCAGAAAGGCCATGGAAAAACCTACCCTCTGGTTATGTCAAAATAGCTATTGAAAATTGCCGTAGAAATAGTGGATTTTCCATGAAAAATGGTGAATCGTTCCATAGTTATGGCACAGTTTACCAGAGGGTATATCTTGGTTCAGTTCAACTTCCGTTTTGCTTGGTTTCCTCTCTCATGTTAGGTCCCCATGATTGTAGATCAAGAACCCTCCATTGTTGTAGGATGTTGTAGATTCACAGCCTAAATATGCATCGGTTTCTTTCCTCCATATTCTCATAGTTGCCATGGGCGCTGCAGGGCGCCTGGGTGTTTTGTTGTCTTTTGGGTGTTTTATTGTCCTTTTGGTGTTTTTTTGTTTAATGACTTTTTGCGTTTTCCTGCTTTTGTTTGATGATGGGGTGGGGTGGTGCGGGGTGGGATGTTAACGTTCATGATCATGTTACGCTGAAATTGTTCCATGGTTGAAGATGGTTGAAGTAGTTTTTGAAAAATGAAAAAACGGGCGTGCAAGGCATCATGCGCAGTTGCATTGGGAAGTGCACGCAAACCACCTTAAAACCACCAGGCGCCCCTCAGCGCCATTCCCAACTACTTCAAGGAAGAAATTGCAGGAAAGCACCATATTTGGCTTGTAAATTCACGGTCTCAGCTTAGAATTTCCCTTCAGCCAACCCATTGACTCAACATGTTGGGGAACCATCGGAACTGGGGTCACCATCTTGGAGGAACAGTTTCAATGGGGAGCCAGTTGGAGCTACAGAGATTCCGAACCACGGGATTAGACAAGTAAGCTGGGATTGCGAACTAGCTGGAAAACATGTAGAATATTGGAGAATCATCCAGTTTCGAGCATCCCCGTAGCTATCAACACTTAACGATAGCTGAGGAAACTACAGTACTTGTTCCTTACGAAGGGATCATGGTCCTCCAATTGATAACGAATGAAAAAAATAAATGTCAGCCGTGCAGCCTTGAGTTGCATCAAAGATGTTCGCGAAATCGATGATGTTCATTGATTTTCCAACATGTTTTCCTATAACAGTTCTTTCCAGCCTAAGAAATAGATGATGTTTTTCCCATGAAACATCTTCCATTGATGTTCCTATCATTATCCCATGATTTTTCCATTGAGTTTCCCATGAAACATCGCATGTTCCGGTGCCAGGTTCGATCCGCAACTAGTTCGCACGCTGTTGGTGGGCGCTGCGGCCTCCAGCGTGTCTTCTGGAGGCGCCGGTTTTTTAGAGTTTTTCCCTGGGCAAAATGGGTTATTTTTTGCTGGTTGGTGGTTTCAAACATTTGGATCATTTTTCATATTATATGGGAATACCAGTATGAGTTTCCTCTAGGATTTCAGGGGGGTTAACCCCCCTAAGGAGGGTTAACCTGACCCGGTGAACTCGTACAGGGATATATGGGATGTCATCCTTCCCGAACTCCGTCATTTTTCAAGATGGTTATTGCACCACCAACCAGTTTGGGTATAATGTGGGTAACATAATGCCATAAACCTAGGAATGGATTACCCATACCACCTCTTAAAATGGTGATGACTGGGGGATGGTAAACATGGCATCGTTTTACAAACATGAACCATGATTATAACCCCCATAAGTTGAGATATAACCCTATAATCATGGTTGTATGCCCGCTTAAATGGGATATGAATGGGCCGTTTTATGGGATACTAACAATGAACTTTGATTTGAATGGGATTATAGTGAAATGGGATTATGATATATGCAGCAACAAATTGGATTTTCATGGGTTATGAATAATTCAATTTTATCATGAGTTTTAATAGGGTGTGAATTCAAAATTGCAACCAATAATGTGGTTTTATTGTTGGATTGAAATGTGATTATCTGGAGTATGATGTGGATTTGATATATGATGAGGATAAATTGTATGAATTGGATTTTATGGGGGAAAGCTAAGAATAAAGGATCTAAAAGGGATTGCCCTCTGGTAATTTGACATATGGCTATTGAACATGGCCCATTTATAGTTGTTTTTGTTATTCAAATGGTGATTTTCCAAAGCTAATCATGTTAGTTTACCAGAGGGTATATGTTTGGAGTTGTCAATATGGCCGAACTTCATTACAACAATGGTTGGGGGATTTAAATTATGAACATTCCAGGATGTAAAGTAGCATGATGTTCCCACCATGTTTTTCAGGTTAGCATGTTTTTCTATGTTTTTGGAGTTGCCACCAATTGTACCCTCTGGTAATTTAACATAGCTATTGAAAATGACCATAAAAATAGTGGAATTTCCCATTAAACCTGGTGATTTTCCATAGTTTTTTGTATGTTTACCAGGCCGGGTATCCCAAAAAAAAACGCGACGCCACAGTCGCGCCAGGTGATGATTCCTTGCCAGCGTCCATCCTATGCGGCCCAGATGCTGCAACATGTCTGGAGGTGCGACCACGACGACTATTTAGGGCCCCTGGTGCGACGTGGTAAATATATGGTTTCCATAAATGGAGCTACCCCAATAGCTGGATGGTTTATAATGTTTTTTTTAGTAAAATGGATGAGAACTAGGGGTACCCTTATTTTAGGAAACCCCCATGTAAAAAGATGTGGATGGGGAGACGCCACTAGGAAAGTAGATCACAGTTCCAAACAGCAAAATGGAGCAGGCGACATAGCTGGGATCATCGTTGGTGGATCAGCCGTGTTTGATTACCGGGTATTACCCTCTGGTACCCTCTGGTACCCTCTGGTAAACTAACATAGCTATTGAAAATCACCATCTATAAATAGGTACAACATCTATAAATGGTCCATTTTCCATAGCTATGTTAGTCATAACCAGAGGGTAAACATACAGATGTGGAGAAACCATGGATTGGAAGTAGATCATTTTCCAACCGCGAAACCATGGATGTTCCACATCTTCTGGTACACGTAAAAACCCAGAGTATGATGTTTGACTCTCGGAAATATGAACTTAAGGTGACTTAACTATAAGACATGGGGATCTAACAACGAAACATTGTGATTTAATTGAAGTATCCAAAATGGGTATGTTCACCAAGAATTGCAAGAGTTATGGGGATTTCAACCAGAAGTGATGATACTTGCTCGAGAAATCAACTGGTGATTGATGCTTATGTGGGTATATCATGGGAATACACCCCTATTGACTTTCCAAAACAAAAAGGACTTGACAAACCAAGAATAGGAAGATAGCCTGCAAATGCTGGTCAGTTGAGGACCTACGAATCGTGGTGTTCAGGACCTACATTAACTGAAGCAACGTGTGGAGAAATCAGCGGGGTAAAAAATGATCCCCGGAGTCCCCCGGAGACTTATTTTTTGCTGATTGGTGGTTTCAAACATTTGGATCATTTGGAATGGGTTTTCATGACGCTTAATCATGGTTAATATTAATGGTTAATAATGGTTAATCATGGTTAATAATGGTTAATAATGGTTAATAATCACTGGTTGGTGGTTTCAAACATGGCTTTTATGACTTCCATTTCATAAAAAAGGGATGTCATCCGAAACCCATTGACGAACTCCATCGTTTTTCAGAGATGGTTATTGCACCACCAACCAGTCATGATCTACTGTTGGGGCTGGCAACTGTGGATTGTCCCTGTCGGGTCAACGGGAATTCTCATCCGAGTAGGGATTGGACGATAACCAAAAGGAAGGCCGTCTGGGAGAGCCGGATCGGAGATCCGATGATGACCTATAAAGCCAGTCACCTGAAGTCTAGCAATGTGTGTGCAAACATTTAAACATTTAAATATCTTAATTTCCTAATTTCTATCAAATTATTTAAGGGCTGCCGCCCCTGCCGCCGACCCCGGAAAGGAATTACCTTTTCTGAAGTGTGAGAGATGTTAGGGCAATTTGTTGGGTTTTCTGAGTCCCATGACATGATAACCTTCCAAGCCCTTGTACATGGGCGAGACTAATGGAGATTTATTCTTTGATGTTGGGGTCATGGTATTGACTTGCATGGCCGAAGGGTTGAGTGATTTGGTGTTGCAGCCCTTGAATTCTTCAGGGATCCGGTGTCGAAGGAACAATCTGAAAAAAGACAGAACGGAGGACTCCTGTGAAGGATTCTCCTGCAATGGATCTTATTAGTGTCATGTAGCACTTTGTTCGCAATGTCCAAGCTGTTGTTCAGAAGTTGGGTATTGCAGAAAAGATGTAGAACTGGTAGACATTCCATTTCGTGCTGCAATGGGGCGGAAGCGGGGGCGGAAGCGGAAGAGCCTCGTTCGCAAAGCAGCGGAATTTGTAAAAGTTTCTTGGCAAATAGTGTGACTAAGTGAAATGTCTGGACTGGAACGATCAGGTTTTCAGGGTTGCTTGCAATCAGTCTGGGACATGTTTTCTGTCAATAGGGGGAACGAAGCTTTGGTATCTAGGTCTATCGTCTATGGATTGGTGTAAACACATGAATGAGGCGAAGAAGAAGTCTCAGCAAGCCTCTACGTGGAGAGGTTTCCGATGGGCGCTGCAGCACGCGGCTGGCAGGTTGAAGAAGCCAGATTGGCAGCGCTTTTGGAGGGAAGCTGGATTTGCCATCGCGCCAGAGAGGTGCAAAGAGGGAACATCATGGAGAAAAAAGGGTAGACGCCAGAAACATATCACATACGAGCCTGTTTCTTCGCGATTGTGCGCAGGCTAGCGGCTGAAGTGTTCTGGCTACGGCATTTCAAAGCAGCTCAGCTGGCAATTGGTGCTGGCGCCGGGAAGCATCCAGCGAGATGCTGCGAGAAAGAGTTTCAGCACGGGTACCATGTTCAAGTTTTGGGTATTGTTTGAGATAGTGCAGTGGGGGTGAAAAGGAGAAGCAGGCTAAAATGCATTCTGGTGTGCATTTTTTCAGGTGACTCCTGAACAGGCCCGAGAGATATCAACTTTGGAGACAACGCGGGCAGTCTGGCAGCACTCATGATGGGCGGTGACCAAGATGTATACCTGGGGAGATTGCGTGACACATCTCGGAAGTCGTAGCAGGAAACAAACAACACATAAGCGTTGGTTTGGACAGTAATCCGTTGAGGTGATCAACCCGCTGCTCACTTGGAACTCTGGGGACTTTGACATCCCGGCTGCGGTCTTCGGTTCTGAAATTCATGCGATGAAAAAGGGTAGCTTGGATTGCAAACCCAACAGGGATTATCTTGTTGGTTTACATTGTCTAATCAATCCTTTGATGTGGTCCAACAGGAGGTCAAATGAGTTTCTGGTATGATGCTTGCGACGTTGTAGTGCTTTGGTGGTGATGCTTGACATGGCTATTTCCGTGCGTCGGTGTCAGTGTCCTAATGAGCAGCAACGACATTAGCAACATCATCGGGATAAGGAGTTGAATCGTCAGGCACTCTAATTAGGAAACCTGTGATGATGATGAGAACCGTCACCAGCAGGAGCTTCAGCAGCATCATCATCATAATTAGCCGCATCAGCAACATTATCATCAGCAGGAGGAGAAGCAAGTGCGTTATTGTCATCAGCAGCATCTTCTAATCGCATCCCCCCTTTTGTACTGACCTCGTTCCATGCAGTGAGCGACATGTGAGGCGAAGATGGTCTTGTCATGGAGCTGAAGAAGACAGAGATGTGGTCCTCATGGGAGAATCCGCATGTGAGGTTGTGCGTGGCTATTGTCTTGCTGCACTGTCGATCACTACAGCTGTGTGTCTCGACTAATGGAGCAAAGTTGTGCCGTTCACATGCAAAAGTGTTGCAGCCAATTGGCGAACTTTCTTGCTGGACGAAGGCAAACAGGTTCTCGCACTTCTTGAGCCACAAACCATCATCACGTGCGGCACAGTGGTGGACCAATTAGGCTAGACCATGGGTTCAAAAATGGTTTTTGGTACAGAGGAGGAGATACTTGGAGTTAGAGAGTTGGGTATACCATAGGCATTTTCTTCTGACAGTGACAGCAGTATGGCAGTTTGGAAGCTCCATGCTTATAGAATGATTTGTCTTTGTAGGAACCTGTGCACCATATCACATGATCTGTACGATGCCTAGCTTCTATGGTGCGGCAGTGACTTTGTGCCCTCGTTCATAGCGGTAGCTTGGACGTGGAAGTGTTCCCGTCATGAATTTCTCTGACGTTACTAACTTGGTAGGAAAGATGCAAAAAGTTCAAGCGAGACGAAGCTTCATTCCTGACAAGGTGTTGAGGACACTGAATGGTGAGCAGGGATCAGCATACCCTTTTTTTCAGTTTATAGTAGCCGGATGGTACGAATTGAAGTAAAGCGGCTCAAAGCGAGTGACACGGGTACTTGTGAACATCATTTGACACATAGTGTGGTTCAATCGGTCGGAGGAAGACATGTAGTGACAGCGCCCACCCAAACTCTGGTGCAGGAACGGTGAAAGAGCGCTTCCAAACATGGACGCCCGGGCGTATACTCTTGGTGTCTGGCGCTCATTTGAAAGGGCAGTGCGTCCAAAGCAAGACGAAAACATGTCTATTGTATGTTGCATAAGAGCTTATACGTGCGAAATTCATATTGATTTGTGCCAAGGATGTTAGCGGAGCCTTGACTACGTTCTGCTACACCTTTGAAACAGACGGCACTGTGGATGCGACTGAGCTGAGTGGGGCAGATGGAAAACTAATGGTTCATTCGTGAATGCAGTGTAGTTGCGTGTCGTGGAATGTAGTTGAGTTGTTGTCGTGTAGTGGAGCGGAGTGGAGTGTCATGTCAAGTAGAGGGTTGTGTAGTGTCATGTCAGTGCAGTTTGTAGGTGTGTAGTTGTGCAGTGAAGCGAAGCGAAGCGACACCTGAACTGTCAAAAGTGATCTGAACCCAAGTGGTTTTAACAGTTTGATTTCAAAACGTCTCACACCTGCGTGCACGTTTTCGACCTTGCAAGTGCCAAATGTGGGCTGCACCCCTGGTGGTTTTAACATGTTGACTTGGAAATGTGTTTTGCGTCCCAATGGTGTTTTTTCGTCTCTTATCTGGCTAGCTGGCTCCGCATGCGCTGCTTGAGCGAGCTTCAATCAGTGGGATAGTGAATTGTGACTTGTCTAGCTTTGCGTGCATGTGCATCGTCAGTCTTCTGACTCTTTCTTCGAGATCGGTTTCCTTCGAAGCTTGCCCTTCTCGCTGCTTCTGCCCGGCTCTGCTTTGCATGTGTTCATCTTGTTGGAAGTTTGACTTCTAAACGTCTTTCGCTTAGTCTGCTGCAGTGAAGTAGCAATTGCTTGTGCAAGCGAACCTGGAGATTCAATTGAGAATTTCAGTTGGGTAAGGAAGAAAGCTTGTAGAAAACAAGAGAGACAAAAGGAAAAGACAGTGGGTGCTCATCTTCTAAGGATGATACTTTGGTGGAGATGCTTCAAAGCACCCGCTTCGAAAGGGGTTGGCGTTTGATGGTGCCTCATATTAAGAGATCATTGGAGGCTGGGCGGTAGAATTGTAGGTAATTTTCTGAGAGAGGAAACGTGCAGTGAGAAAGGGGGGCCGGCAATGAGAATTTGTGTTTTTGACGCAGTGCTTGAAATGGACCTTGGTAGGAACTTGGAATGGTAGCAGCGCTTCATGAGAAGAATGCACTGGAGGCCGGGCGGTGGTAGAATCTCGGGGGTTTACTTTTGGACGAAGCTTTGAAGATCTTTGAAGACAGCAATGCATTGAGAGGCCTGCAGTAGCCATGGGCCGCGAACAAGCATTGCGCTACGATTCCTCTTTGCTAAACGTCCTCCTGCGGAGTGCTTTGGCATTGTGGGTTGAACCAAGATGGTGGCATATGTATATGACAAATTGGAACACGTTGAGACCATAGAAGCAGGAAGGAAGGTTCCCATTTTTGAATCTGAGAGTTTGTGGCCGGCAGCAAGAGACACAAGAATCACTGCGTCATGCATGCCTCTCCAAAAAGTCTCTGAACACGGCGTTTGTTTGCTATAGGGTCTTCGATGCAATCAACCACGAGCTGAATTCTTTGCCTGGGGGGCTGCAGCTGAGTGCCTGGACTGCGTGATTTGAATCGAGATGAAGAAGGAAGAAGAAGAAGAAGAAGAAGAAGAGCGGACAGAAGTCTCCTCTTGGGTTGGTGGTCTTCGATTATTTGCACTGCATGAGACCTGCTGTCCCAGGCGCTGAGGAATGCAAAGGCGCTCTATGCAAATTATGCCAGGTGATGCGGAACTGGAGTTGCCAAGCTCCGCTCAATAACTGGCGAAGCGATATCTTTCCCACTTTGAAGCAAGAGTGGGCTAGATTTGCTATGCAGCCGTTTCGAGGTTCCGCACTGTGGGGGTTGTTTGCGGGGTTTAACTACCGGAGACCAATGTTTCACATGATTGCTTTTAGCTTGGGAGCTAGTGCTGGTGATTTGGTGATATGAGGGAAAAATGTATTTCTGAAGCATGGGCTAGTGCTCAGATCTTTATGTCGCCGGGGATGCCTGCATTGGCAAGGTACATGTATTGAGTGTGGGAAGAGGTACTGGCTGCAGTTGCTGATGTCTAGTCGCGATAAAATTCGTGGCTGAGGCAGTGATGGCTAGGGTCGAAGTTCTGCCATGAGCGCCACGGGAATTTGCAGGCCGATTTGTTAGACTGGGAAGGTCGAGACATGAAGTTGTTGGAAAAGGAGGAAAATTGACTCATAGGTCATATACCAATACGTTTGATGCATTCTGCAGGCAGTGGTCATGGGCTGTGCACTTGCCATGACGAAGTCCATTAGGAAGTTCATATAGCAAATATATAAGAAATATAGAGCAAATATAGAACCAATATATAATGAACACACATATATATATATTCTCTATATATATATATATCTGTATAATAATTCATGATGTACTTAGAAGGTTTATCGCGTATTTTTGTCCCCAAGGTTTGGAATCGCCGTATCAGTGCATGTGCAGCTGCCGACCGCTGGCAGCAGGCTGCAAGTATGACATGGAGGTGCTTCCCTCAGGTTGAGACAAATCATCGATTATTTTTCGCAGAAACCATCCTACCATTTCGGAAAGTCTAGCGAGGGCGTGTTCGCACATTCGCTCCATGATGTCTTGTAGCGCGAGCCTGAAATTTTTCAGAAGGATCGCTTGGACATTTCGATCATTGCAGCTAGTAGATCTACAGGTTCTATTTGGATTGAAGAGGTTCACAAAATTGATTTGTTTTCAATTGTTGCCAACTCAGTGCAGTAAGGTAATGGCATCAGAACTTCGGTTGGAGTACGACCATTTTGACTATCGGGAGCAGCGTGTTCGTTTTTGGTTATGTGATTGGAGTAATGCAAGATGTGGCATGTAAACTTGGTTGCAACTTGTTGAGGAAAAATACTTTCAGGAAATGAAGGCAGGCAAGTATAAAGTTCAGAAGGTCTGAATTCCACATTGGGTGAGTAAGAATTTGGCAAGGCAGACGAATGGTGCAGCTGGTGCTTCTGCAACTTGTTACACTGAAGGCAGATTTCTCTTTCGCAGTGTGATTGCCACAACCCAAACGCAGCCGCATTTAGAGCACGTAGAAAGGAGAGCATACATGCACCGGCTATGTCTAACAGGGTCCCTTGTGTCCACTGCCAAAGTGGAAATCTCCAAACAGAACCTTAAAACTTGGTAAGTGGAAAAACCCGTGTCTACTTGTTCCGCGTGCATGTGCGCACGCAGGCCACTGAAATCCAAGCGGAGGAGGAGTTCATGTTCCCAAGGCAGTTTCAGCGTAGGATACTATATGCAATTAGTCATTGAATTTGTTGGTATCTGCATTGGCATCCACTAGTGTATCAGTGTATGAAAAGCAGTGCAAGCAGATGATGGCAAACTGTTGGAAGAAACCAATGTTTTTGTTTTTAGCTGTGAACCACAGACCGACTCAAGTTTTGTACGGACCAGGTCCTGTCAGGCTCCGTCTTCTTGTCATCACTACATTCCACTACATTCCACGACGCTACACTACATTACACTACACGACATGACAGTGAGTAATATTGCAAGCTTTTCTGTCTTCGTGACTTCGTCTTCATCTCCGGTGAGGCCAAGCCTGTGCCGAAAAAGGTCCTTAGCCTTTCTCGAAGCGGTGATCCATGCAGAGATTGTTCCGATGCTGTGTTTTCAAGGCAAGATTACTATTGAAAGGGGGAAGTCATCTAAGGCTAAATTCACATCATGTTCATATCATGATGGTTTACGACCACCAGGGGGATGGACATCCGAGATTTGCAGGCCAGCAGTGACCCGCAGAAGGTGACGGTCAGTGCCGGTTTTGCTTTGCGTGGATCCCAACATGTTAGTGTACTTGAAAATAGCAGAGCCATGGATTTTCGTATGATTGAAGCCGAGATGGTAGTTTCCAGTTGAGGTCTGAAAATTGCCTCTTGCCGAGAGACGTAAAAGAAGCTTGCGCCTTAGTATTTCAGATGGACATTCAAGCAAGCGGCTGACACGTGCTTGACTCCGAGGAAAATTGGGTGAATCTGGACTTCTGCCATCATGCGGTCATTTCCTCTGTGGAGATATGTCAGCTTCCCTACTGACATGATACGTGGGCCTGGTCACCTTGGTCTTTCTGGTGAGGTCAACAATGTGGTGACAAGCTCCTATATAGCTAGATATCTATATATATAATATAGAACTCTAAAAATAGATCAATTATATGTTTTGAATCCAGCCATGATTTTGTCATGGTGTGTTGATGGTATTGACGTGAAAAACGTTTCGAGAGTGCGGATGGCTGGCCGCCACATCTGTGTACATAGTACAGTTTGCTTGCTTGGAGCATTGACAATTGGTAGAGGCGCATTTCTGCTGTCCTATGCATAATTCAACTGGATAACTGTGTATTTCTTTTGGGATAGAGTCTGGCTAGATGCTTAGACGAGAAATGCTTGAAAGGACCCCTTGTTTGTATCAGTGGCAACCCTTGAGAAAAGTAGCTGATGACTTTCTAGAGGATTCCCTTGCCAGACTCTCCTGCTGTCACAATACCATCATGGGTAGGTCCTTAACGGAAGGCGTTCAACCACCTTTCGCAAATTCTTAACCTAACCCAACTGCCATCATCACTGACGGTTGCAGAGTGCGTCTGAATTCAGCAGTGCGTCTGGTAACGTTTGTTGGCATGTTCTTTCTCGACTTGCCACGACTGCTACATCCTGCACCTGAAAACTATTGTATGTCGACATCAGAGTATGTACACGCTGGATCTGCTGTTTCAATTGTCTCCGTAACAGTAAATGTCTGAGACGACCAGGCCACCTGATGAAAAGTGGCCTGCGCGGTAGTGTGTCCTTGAAGCTCTGTAAGTTGCAGCTTTGTTGAACCATGTCTTGACGCAATCATCTTCCGCTTATTTGGGCTATGAAGTTATAGCAGATCTTGTCAAAGAGTGTGCATGTTGACAGCGAGCAGGGAGTATTGTGCAATGACACGTGCTTTCAAGCCGATAGCATTCAGAAGTAGATGGCTGATGACGATGCGCATATGATGAGGCGGGCGGGGTGAATGTTCTTCAGATATGTGGATTTTTTAAGTCCAGCAAACACGCGGTGGATAGGAGCAAACCCATAGAAACTCTATGGACAACTCGAAGAGAGTTACCCTCTGGTAAACTAACATAGCTATTGAAAATGGCCATTTATAGTGAGTTTTCCCATTAAAAATGGGTGGATTTTCCATAGCTATGTTAGTTTACCAGAGGGTATGAACGAGTGCGGGAGACTCATGCTTTGCAAGAAAGTATTGTGCAATGACACGTGCTTTCAAGCCGATAGCATTCAGAAGTAGATGGCTGATGACGATGCGCATATGATGAGGCGGGCGGGGTGAATGTTCTTCAGATATGTGGATTTTTAAGTCCAGCAAACACGCGGTGGATAGGAGCAAACCCATAGAAACTCTATGGACAACTCGAAGAGAGTTACCCTCTGGTAAACTAACATAGCTATTGAAAATGGCCATTTATAGTGAGTTTTCCCATTAAAAATGGGTGGATTTTCCATAGCTATGTTAGTTTACCAGAGGGTATGAACAAGTGCGGGAGACTCATGCTTTGCAAGAAAAAAGCCGTGGAATGATTCGCTTCGTTTCTGCATTGGAAATGGCCAAGTTGATTCCGGTGTGTTGGGCCATGGGATTGAGATGACTCAGGCTATGGCTTCCATGAAACCATCTCGGAGACAGGCACAGGTCCATTTTGACAGCCACTCATATATATATATATAGATATATATACACATTTTTTCTAGTGTTCGAGCGTGAGACACCAATTGAGTCCAGTGACGAATGAGCGGTGTCACCAGGGCAATCGACAAAAATCCGTGCGAATCCTACGGGTTTGGATCAACATCTGGAACCAGCTCATGGATGCCCAAAGAGGTTTGGCAATGTGTATGAGCACGTATGATAATGGGGCAATTGGAATTAATAGGAGTGGAAATTCGTTTGGATTGCCTGTGACGTAGTTTTGGGTTGTCTAGTCCTGACACTGCTTGTTGGTTTGATGCCGTCCAGGACATGCAAATTTCCATCTTGCAGCTTCTGCTTTGGAGGCGCACCTGGTTGCAATGATGCCGTGAAACGAGGATTATATTTGCATTGACAGGCAAAGTATCTGATATATTCTGAAAGGAACCTGCCAACGCATACCTGTCCTAATCAAAGGAAGTTTAGTGGGAGAAACTTCCGTGTTACGGAAAGAGTTAGTTAAAGAAACAGTTAGTCAGGGAAAGAGTTAGTCAAAGAAAGAGTTAGACAAAGAAAGAGTTAGTCAAAGAAAGAGTTAGTCAAAGAAAGAGTTAGTCAAAGAAACAGTTAGTCAAAGAAAGAGTTGGTCAAAGAAAGAGTTAGTCAGGGAAAGAGTTAGTCAAAGAAAGCGTTAGTCAAAGAAACAGTTAGTCAGGGAAAGAGTTAGTCAAAGAAAGAGTTAGTCAAAGAAAGAGTTAGTCGAAGAAAGAGTTAGTCAAAGAAACAGTTAGTCAAGGAAAGAGTTAGTCAAAGAAACAGTTAGTCCAAGAAGAGTTAGTCAAAGAAAGAGTTAGTCAAAGAAACAGTTAGTCAAGGAAAGAGTTAGTCAAAGAAAGAGTTAGTCAAAGAAAGAGTTAGTCAAAGAAAGAGTTAGTCAAAGAAATAGTTAGTCAGGGAAAGAGTTAGTCAAAGAAAGAGTTAGTCAAAGAAAGAGTTAGTCAAAGAAAAAAAAAGCCGCCTATCGAGGGAAGGACACGGTCGGGACAGGTTGTCTTCGAACTATAGGTCATTTATTGTTGGGAAACTTCCGCCGCCGGCTTGCCCGGGTCTATGTTAGTTGATAGTCATAGTCATAGTCAGTCCTTTTTCACAAATAACTGCACCATGTCGACACTTGCGCTATCGCCTTCACAGGTGGATCCCATCCTCCAGGAAGCAGTGGAGAAATATCCGCAGCCCAAGGATGTTGGGATCCTCAACATAAGCCGTTGGAAATCTTGAACTTTTCAAAAATGTCCACTCTTTGATGTACACCAGGGCTACAAAGATGATAGAACGACACATCGCGCTTCCAGGCAGAAAATCCTCATCGTCGTCTTCATCATCGTTTCTATTTTGCCATTGCTCATTGCGACCCAATTGGAATAGAACGAATGGATACGAATGGAACAACATGTGGGGTTAGCACCCTTAGGTCACATATGAACTTGTGTTACTGTAGGCTCTCTTTATTATTCGTTGTTAGTGGCAAGCACAGGCAAGCACAAGATGAGGTACGGATGACATGACTAACCGATCCTTTCCTGTCAGCTGCACTTGGGTCTGAGGTAGATATTGAAAAAGAATTAAAGTCAGCGCAACCTTTTGAGAGACTTGTCGTGAGCAGAGATTGATCAAACTGTTGAATCTGTGGGACTTTGCAAACACAAGCCTATTGATGATGAGAAGTTGTGGTCGCCTTTGATATCTTCTTAAAGGTATTGACATGCAAAATCTATTGCCAACGATACCGGGGTTTGCTTTGCGGAAAACATGGCGATAAACCACTCAGGTGGAATGTTAAACATAGCACACACGAAAATGCTGATGAGTGGGGGATGGTTTATTATTGTTTTACCCACAGCGGTTCCATGTAACAGCTTTGTCTACTCAGGGTGATTGGCGGCGGGCCCACTGGTGTGGAAATCGCTGCGGACTTGGCGGATTTCCTTTCGGGCGATGCCAA
>CAMXCT020006822.1:671684-686684 GCA_947184155.2 Cladocopium goreaui | reverse complement strand
ATAGTGAAATTTTAGTGTTCTGCATAGTTCTTTTGGGGGAAATTGCTGTAGTGATGGTCATCTTGAGTTCTTGAGCTGAAACTAGTGTGCCGAAATACTTTGGATCTCACATGTCATCCACCATGGTCCAGGAGGGCGGAAAGGGATCAGAAGTTTAAGGACATACTATCATATACTATCTATTTTGATTTCCAAATACTACACTTAAGGTTATTTCTGCAGTTATGTATTGTAATGTTATGTGCAGCTGAAACCCCAACTATAGTCAAATCCTCAATTGTTGGTCAAAGTTTTGTAGCTTGGTCGACTCCCTAGCTCATTGGATCCTTGGTGCGCCATCTCCCATCAGGGCGCCTCGGACGAGTTCCCGCAGCTGGAGGGATATGGGCAGTATTTGTCTGCTGTGGTGGATGAGAAATCGAATCCACTTGCTAGTGGAATTACCACATTAGGAGACTTGGGACCTGGGGAGAACATGCAGATCATGCAGTTCAAACAGCTCAACGGAAAGAAATGGCGATGTTTGTTGATGGCACCCACTTGCCGGTCTGACCTGCAGCTGATCTTTTGCTGAATCCCAACATGCTTTGTCCTGAGACTGTGAAGTTAGGAACGTACTAAATTTTGATAGCCATGAAAGAAGTGTTTCCAATGTGGAGAACATGTCATTTGCGGATGTTGAGCATGTGCCTGTGGAGAAAAGATCGCTTGAGGTATTGGTAGATGAAGACTGGTTTATGAGTCGTGCCGACCAAGTGCCTGTTTGGTTCTGGTACAGTCTAAATCAGTTGAAACAATTGTAGAAAATGTGAAAACATGTCAAGCCATGGATCCTTAAGTTTGAGAAATTCTGACTGATTTGAACTGCAGGATCAAGTTGTAGAAGCAGAGACTGCGGTGGAAGATTGCTCAATAGCAGTGTGAATAGTATCATGGCGAGTTTGGTTGTGACACTGGCGGCACCGTTGCCACGTCCAGATCACACCCTGGCACGTGAACTGATCCTGAAAGGGCTGAAGCAATGCAATGAGGCGCGGAAATAGTTCTGGGGAGTAAAAGTTATGCATTGGTTGATCTGTGTGGATAAGATTGATTATATCGTGCTGTGGTTAAAGATGTGACTCAAATCTAAACACGGTGGGAACAAAGGGGGCAGTGGATGGATCCTCATCTTTGAATCAGTGGTTCAGTGAATTGAATCTCGAATCCTTGTCATTGCTTCGCGTATGGTGTCAGTAGACTACTGATTGTCATCTAGTGACAGCATACGAATTTCCATGGGTCCATGGAAGCGTGATTGTGTTCTAATTCCGTGGCATTATGATGCGTGATGGCTGCCAGGAAGCCATTTACAAAATTCGTGCCCAATCGAAGCGAACGGTTTATGTGCGACTACGTCAGAAAGAGTCGCTCACGCTGTTCCTGAGCGATATGAACAAAAGCGGCCACACTGCGACGAGTTTATCCGAAGAAGCTCACAAGGAGAAGGTGAGTGGTGTAGTGAGGATCTTTATGGTTGTCTTGCATGATTGTACTTCTCGTGGACAGGAAAAAACTTTGTTGGTTTCTTGCTGTTCATGTTCTTTGGCAGGTGGCTGGTGATGATGAGCTCAAGAAGCGCAAGATGCAGCAGGCGGCCGAAGCTAGCTCTGTTGCAGCTGAGAACTCCAGGGCGGCTTTGCACTTGTTGGAGCTACGAGGACAAGGCGGCTCACCGAAGCGGCAACGGCAATTCATGGACAGAATCGCTGGGGTGCTAGACAGGTCACAGCGGTTGCTCACAGCCGGTCTTCGAGTTCGTGAAATGGCAGATGCAGAAGCTCCCGAGGATGGGCAGAGTTGAATTCATGTCGTGTACAGTGGTGCCGGTTTCAAAATAGATGTGGGCCTGGAGATGTTGGCATTCCGTAGTGCCATATTCCGGGTACTTGACGTCATTGGTGGCCCTTGTACAGGAGTATCAGGAGTCTAGTCATAGTGAGGTTCCAATTTTTTGGTGGAGATTGCTTGAAGCACAGAGCTCGTGGGCATGCTCATTTCAGAGCACTTCATACCAATAGATCAGTCGATTGAGTGAAACTAAGCCATGCGCCTAAAATGCAACGCAGCTTGAAAGTCTTCTGCGCACGAGCAGTTTTTAAAGGACCTGATCGATTGTTGCACGGTTCCACATGAGCCGATGGCCGTGAAGCACCTCAGAAGAATATGTTGTATGTATGTCATGTTTGCTCAGATGAAGCTACTGTTTGCAGAGACCATTGGTGCTCACGTGAAGATGTGTTGAGGACATGCGTGAGCAAGTGTCGCATGTCCAAATCGATAGCCGATAAATGTTTTCCTTTGGAAACAAAGATGCGATTCTTGAGATGATCTGGATAGGTATGGAGTGAGTGTTTCCAATGCGGAAAACATGTCTTTTGCGGATGCTGATCGTCTACAAAGGTCAGCTCGACTGCTTTGATCTGCGGCCTGTGGAAAAAAATGGCTTGAGGCATTGGTAGATGAATGATGTTGGTACACACATGTATGCTGATCTCAGATGACAGCACAGTTCGATGACTACTTCTAGGATCATCGCTTACAGAACAAGATTGCCTTGCAACTGTGATTTCTCCAGTAAGAGCAGTGTAAGGCAGGTTCGATTTTTGCTGTATTGGCTGGTTTGCATGAAATGGTCACTTCGGAATGGGTCTTCAAAAAAGAGGGATTTGAATTTTGGATGCGTTTGAGGACTATGTGTGGCCAATGTGGGGCCATCGGAGCTTAAGCCATTCTTGGGTTCCATGGAGGTTTCTGGAGGTTCGAACATTTCCCAACTGATTTTTTTTTGGATCGGAAATGTTTCGGGTCTCTCTTGAGAGCTATATGTGGCCAATATTGCCCATGTTGGGCCGTCGGGGTTGTCCTTTCTACTCTGGTTGCGTCGTTTCAAGTACTATTCTCGGGTTCCATGGAGGTTTCTGGGGGTTCTAACATTTCGCAACTGAAAATTGTTCGGTTGGGAAATGTTTTGGTTCCCTTTGTGAAGGCTATATGTGGTCAATATTGCCAATATTGGGCTATCGGGCTTCTCCTTTGTACTCTTGTTGCGTCATTTCGGGGGCTATTCTGGGGGTCCATGGACGTCAGACATGTACATGCTAAAATGTTCTCCGCCCTGTTTCCCTACTTTTCTCGGACTGATATACCGAAAGGTAGTTTTGTTTTCTGTCGGTTTTCGTCCCGTTCCTCCGCTGTTCCTCATAAGTGGTGCCAATGCAAAACATGTCTCAGTGGTAAAGGTATCTCGAAGGGGTATTGTGGGCAGCGTTCCTCCGTGACGGTGCTGTCGGCCTGATCAGAAAAAACAACGAAACGCAACTATGGATGTGCACAATTTTGACTGGAGGCAACATGAGGGAATCCTCCTTGAATTGATTAGCCGTTTTTGTTCGGTGTAGTATAGAGTGGTGGGTTGGCGACAGTCTGCCATGGCAACTAATTTGGCTGCACCGAAGTTTTCACCGCAGAAGCGGGCGAAGCGTGAGCAGGCGGCGTTGGGAGTGAGCGTCTTCGAGGTGGTCTGCTATGCATCCGATGCACAGCTCATCTTCGATATGGAGCCTGGCATTCCGCTTTACCTTGTGGATGTTTCGCAGCCTGGAAAACCAAGCCCTTGGTATGCCTTCAGGGATCGATTCGAACAATTTCTGGGAGAAGGACATGCTGCAGACTTTGGATCATCCCTGTCGCAACTGGTGCCTTAAGCAGCAGAAAAGTGGGGTTATATGTTGTGGTTTGTGGACGTTTCAAGTTTGAAGTTTGTCGTGGGTGTTGCATCCCGCTGCAGGATGAAGAATCACAGATTCACCTGTCTGCGGAGAGCATCGCTCCTTGGCGGACGGGCCTGTATGTTGGTGGGAAGGACAATCTGATCCCAGCGCTCTGGTTGTTGGAGCAGTTCCTGACATGGCGCGTGGGCTGTGAAGATTATTCTGGTGGCATGCCTGAGGCAGGGGAAAGCTGAGTGGATGGGAGGGAAGCGGACATGCTCAGCCTGTAGTTCGTTTGTATGAATCATGCACGACCCAGACTTCATTACCTATTCTACATTATTCTAGGCCACAGTAAACTATTTTATTGTACTTTGGTTATGCTGTGCGGAGAGTACATGAGGTCTCCTGCAGTGCGGAGTTGTAGGCATGAAATCGTGTTGTATTGTCAATTACATTTGGCACAAAAAAATCTTTGCAGATCAAATCAGATCAAATTAGTTCCACTTGAAACAGACCAGTTTGCATTGAGTAAAAGGAAGTGTTATTGGAAGCTCTGTTGATTTTTGTGAGCATCGATCTAAGTTGGCCATGGCATAGCCATGGATCTAAGTTGGTGTAAGCTGTCCATTGGCAGGTAGCGATCATTCTTCGCACGTCAGTGGACATCACGCCCTGGGTGCAGACGTGCTCGCTGCGGCTGAAGGTGGAGCAGAAGGACTTCGATCTGGAACATGCGAAGAAGTTGGTTGCCCCAACGTGGAGCGGGCATCTGAGGATTACAGTTGTTGGCAAGGGCACGGATGGTGGATGTCATGCAGAGCTGCGAGGGCCTACGTGGCAGTTGCGCGATATGTTCGCAAACTGGTCAGGACACTATGAGAGAAAGGACGGCACGGTGCTGATGGCACGAGAGATGGGTGCTATGTATTGCAGACAAAGCCCTCAAATGACCGAACAAGTGATGGTCTCGGTCCTGATCGAGTTGACGAAGAAGGTCTATGTGAGGAGCATGGAGTTCAAAGGTAGCCTGAGGACTGAGACAATTCAAGCTTTGAGGTGAGCTCGTTTGAGCGAGAGCACCAGTGGAGGAAGTGTGTAGATGTTGGCATTCCGTAGTGCCAAAACTGTTTCAGAGCGTGATACGCACTTTAAAGCAACTATGTCATGTTTCAAGCACAGATCTGGATGTGTTGCATTTGCAGACAGAAGTTGTCGCATACCGGTTGGAACACTACGAGATCATTCTAGTGAGTGAAACTTTGCAATCGCACTTCGAACGAGTTTGGGTAGCCATGCCCTGAAAATGTAACGCATCCCTACAGGCTCATGTGCACCGAAGAAAGTTGGAGCAGCTTTTTAAAGGAGCTGATCGAATGTTGCATGGTTCTACATTGGCTGATGGCCGGGAGTAGCTATGCAGAAGAATTTGGTTTTTGTGTCCCATACTTGCGCAGACTTACCCACTATTTGCAGAGACATGGGTGAGGATGTGTTGAGACATGCGTGAGCAACTGACTCCATTTATAGCATGTCCAAATCGATAGCCGGTCCATGTTTTCCTCTGGAAACAAAGATATCATTTTTCAAGTACATCTTGATAGCCAGAATTTGGAATGAGTGTTTCCAATGTGGAGAACATATCATTTGTGGATGCTGATGCTCGACAGCTTTGATCTGCGGCCAGTGGAGAAAAGATGGCTCGAGGCATTGGTAGATGAATATAAGGAGGCAGACGAACATGTCCACATGTGGTAATTACCGTGCAAGATGAGAAAGTCAAGTCCCAAAAAACAATTCTAAAGTCGATCCAAAAAAATTCTGTGGGTGACAGATAGGAGCTTGGTAGTGCTTGTTTGGTCCTGGTAGTGTTTTGTCTGAGAAATTCTGACTGATTTGAACTGCAGGATCAAGTTGTAGAGTCAGTGAAGACCGCTCCATGCAGCAGTGTGAATAGTAGCATGGTCCTGATCCTGAAAGGGTTGAAGCAATGCAATGAGGCGCGGAAATGAGTATATCGTGGTATGGTTAAGGATTCACATGTTTCACTCAGTGGGTCAATGAACTAGATCTAGGCACTAGAGCCAGTAGACTTCGAGTGCACTGATCTGGGCACTTAGATGAGATCTTGTTTTCGGTGATTGGCATCTAGTGAAAGCAGACCAATCTACATGGGTCAATGAAAGTGACATTATCTTCTGATAGTGTCATCACGTTGCGTGATGCCTGCCAGGACGCCATGTACAAAATTCGTGGCCAACTGAAGCGAATGGTTTGCGTCCGACTATGTCTGAAAGATTGTCTCATGCTGTTCCTGAACGATGTGACTAAAGGCTGCTGGTGGGTACTTTGCAAGTAAACCAGAAAACCATTTGTAGAGGGTTGTTACACTTTCATACGTCAAAGCAGCATTTCTGCGGAAATTTGCAGTTTCTGTTTCTCGGATCACTGGTTTGATTTGTTAAACTCAGTGGAGTCACTAGAATTTACCTCCATGTCATCTTCCTTCTCAACAGTATCTTTCTCAGCAGGATCATCATCATCATCATCATCATCAGCATGATCATCAGCATCATCATCACCATCATCATCATCATCATCAGCATGATCATCAACAGCATCATCGTCATCATCATCATCATCATCAGCAGCATGATCACCAGCATCATCATCATCATCATCAGCAGCATGATCATCAGCATCATCATTATCATCATCATCATCATCAGCGTGATCATCAGCATCATCATCATCATCATCAGCATGATCATCAGCATCATCATCATCACCATCATCATCATCAGCATGATCATCAGCATCATCATCATCAGCATCATCAGCATGATGATCATCATCATCATCGTCATCATCATCAGCATGATCATCAGCATCATCAGCATCATCACCATCATCATCATCAGCATGATCATCAGCATCATCAGCATCATCACCATCATCATCATCAGCATGATCATCATCATCATCATCAGCGTGATCATCATCATCATCATCATCAGCATGATCATCAGCATCATCACCATCACCATCATCATCATCATCATCAGCATGATCATCAGCATCATCATCATCACCATCATCATCATCATCAGCATGATCATCAGCATCATCATCATCACCATCATCATCATCAGCATGATCATCAACAGCATCATCGTCATCATCATCATCATCATCATCAGAGCAGCATGATCATCAGCATCATCATCATCACCATCATCATCATCAGCATGATCATCAGCATCATCATCATCACCATCATCATCATCATCAGCATGATCATCATCATCATCATCACCATCACCATCATCATCATCACATCAGCATTATCATCATCAGCAATATCACCAACTAGATCAACATCACCATCAACATCAATATTATCATACCTTATCTTCCCGCTCCCGACACTGTTTGGGGTCTCTTCCTGGAATAATTTTCGAAGGGACAGCAAAAATGGATGTGACTGTTTCATCCAAATGGGTGTGACTGTTTCAGCTAAATGGTGACCAACCCAACTTTTTTTTTCTGTCATGTTCATGGTTGACATTGAGATCTTCGCGTTCCTAGAATTGTATGGAACCAGTATTTTGGTTGGCATTTAATATGCTTCAGTCTAGGAATTCACGTGTGAACGATCCACGTGGTTTTTGAGCCATGTATCTTTGACAAAACAATGCAGACTTGTTATCTTGTCCTATTTGTGGGACTTTCCAACTGCAGAAATTACTACACTGGTACCCTGGGCTGTTAATTCAGGTCCTCATCCGCATTCCCATTTGTAGCAAGGTGTCCCAGCAGCAGCTCCAAACTCTAATGTCTCTCAGAGTCTAATAGGATATTTCACTAACAAGTGATGGTTATCCATGCGACTCAACAACTCTATCGCAACTTCTGGAAGTTACCATGGCACCATTTGTCATCCCAGTCCTTCCACCCGCCGTCCGAATCGGCTCCGTCGAGGCGATGCATGGGCGGGCATGGAATTCTTCCGTCGAAGATGGATCATTGCGGAAGACTCAAATGCAGATCCTTGATAGCATACATGTCATGTATATGAATGCATTTGATATTATATTGATATTATATATAACATATGATATTGTGGTAATATGTCTATATATATATATCAAACTTGTCCTCGTCGGAGTTCCGATACTTGGCCTTTTTCGCTTCACATGTTGTTTTCGAGTGACAGGCACACTGAACTGCCCCTCACCCAATCTCAATTCTTAGCCCAGTCGAAAATATGCAGGATGATGCCCACAAGTGGACCATCAAGCACCAGCGTTATTGCTGCTTGCTTGAGCAGAAGGCTTGTATGAAGAAGGCGTGCTGCATCATATAGCTATTCGGATGGTGTCTAAAATACATGTGTTCCAACAATACTTGGTGGTTTATCCCACTTATTCTGGTTATGGGATGAGTAGGGTTAATCCACTCACTGGGATATAAGCCACTTGTTCAGTGGGAGGAGCCATGAAGTAACATTCTGTGAAGCAGGTCTGCACTTGTTGACTGAGTGGTAGCAAGCTCCAAGTATGGCAGCGTCAAGTCTTCGCACCAAGCAGGTCGTGGAGCACGTACATAACATCACCGTGGTCAAGACGAAGCCTGTCCCAAAGTACATCCCTATGAAGGCATGTGGATGGAAAAGTCACTGGATATTTCTGGATGATTTCCATACTGAGTTATATCGAATGTTAGGATCCTACAGCGAATGTAGTGCCCATAGGATCTCATTGGTGACTCATGATATAATTGATGTGTGTCCTCTTACTTGGCAGCTATCAGTTCTTCACTCTTAAGCTTACAGTCATTTCGTATACATCTTATATATATATATGCCATCAATCCCACTGAATGATATCTCTACAGAATTATTTGAAGAAAATGAATGATATAGATTCATATATGTATATATATATATGGAATGCCTGTTGAAAATGTCAGAATTAGATATGAAGAAAGAGGGATCAGCCAAAGAGCTGTGGGCAGGTATCGTTGCATTCGTCACTGTTGGGATACAGGTCCACTGGGAAGGTACACTGTGTAATTCACTGTCGGCATCACCCCTGTCAGAAAGTCTACTGACTAGGATTATATTAATTATGTGTATAGATATATATATACATATGTCTATATGTGTGTATATTGTATATGTATATATATATATAGAAGAACGGATAATGATTTGTAAAGTGGAGTGATGTTCCTAAGGCTCCAAAGCATGTCCATGCTGAGTTCTTGGCTCTCTAAGGATCGTGTACAAAATCAACAAGACGAAGCAACTGGGCCTGAACTCCAGGGCCCAGCAACGGTCAAGGAGGTCATGTTTTGGTTCAATTTCGTGTTGCTTATTGTGCCAGCAACTGCAAAGTAACGACATGACATCAACTGATATCAGATCATATCAGATCATGGATTGGTTCAGGGCCCCTTTTCCCTCCTCATATTTCCACATCTTTCAGTTGCGAGGTCTAGCGAAGTCCTCGTTCCCGGCAAAACGAAGATCGTGGTGCAAGAGGATCCCTACGATGCTCAGATGCCACCCGAGGTATCTCCCGGAACCACATGCCATGTGACAGGTTGCATAGATAGATAATAGAGGTATACAAGATACATATATATATAGACATATATTATAGGTAATATAAGACATGTATATAATATATAATATGTAGTTATATATATATACCACCCACTGCACAAAGAACCCGCCAAGGATGTGCTATCATGTGTTTGCTTTCTGTGTAAATGATTGAATGTGTCTTTCTTGTTCGGTGCTGCAGTGACAGGTGGTGAAGATCTATGATCGTATGAAGCCTCTTGGATGTTAAATCTGTTGTTTTGACAGGGCAGAATCCGTTGTCAAACCTGTGACAGAAGGGGATTTGCCATGGCAAAAAGATCCAAGGACGGAACCTGTGGAGCATGAGCATCACTTCAATTGTACCTTCGATGTTTTGGATGTCTTGGATGCATGTTTGCTGGATCCCTGGTAGGTCTGAGACAAAGATTTGGGTCTGTTATGGTCTTAAGTTAGGGGACCTAGAAATGACAGATGCAGATCGCAGCGAAAAGATCACAAGACGTCGTCAGAAAACATCATCAGCTATAACATATATAAAGATATATTATACATACATATTATGTCTATTTGTTTATGTACTTCTTTATTTATCATGTTTTATACATATATATACATGTATGTATACATACATATTATGTCTATTTGTTTATTTACTTCTTCATCTATTGTGTTTGATACATATATATATATATACATGTATGTATATATACATACATATTATGTTTATTTGTTTGTTTACTTCTTCATGTATTGTGTTTTATACATATATATGTATATATATATATAGACATGTATGTATATATATACACAAATATTATGTTTATTTGTATATTTACTTCTTCATTGATTGTGTTATATATATATATACATGTATGTATATATACATACATATTATGTCTATTTGTTTATATACCTCTTCATTTATTCTGGTTTATATATATATATACATGTATGTATTTATACATACATATTACATATATATATATTTATCTTTATGTGTAGAGACACATTGATGGTTTATATATATACATGTATGTATATATACATACATATTACATATATATATTTATCTTTATGTGTAGAGACACATTGATGTATATACATATATGTATATACATACATGTACAGATTATATATATATGGTCCCGTCCTCCATCTCTCCACCCTCCCGCTCCCCCCCTCCAATGGGTTGGCAGCATTTCTGAGGTCCAGCTTCGTATTTGCTAAGTCTTTGCAACATTTCTGACTACCAGTCTCGCATTTACTAGGTACATGTTACCTTTTAGGTGACCTACGTAGCACACAGACTCCCTCAAAATACTTACGTGCCGCCTACGTGCGACCTATAGTCATATATACATGTGCTATTTATCTACTTCCTATTTATTACCTGTGTACTCTGACAACACTACACGTGTTTTACATTTACCGATATGGATGTATATATGTATTGTTTAGTATATTTATAGTTCAGGGCAAAAAAGTGTAAAGTTTTAGCTTATTCCTCTCGCAACTAACTAGAAAACCAGACTCGTTGAGCTTTTATATCGACCTCCAGCTGGGTAGCTCGCCGCCGAGGTTTCGAAGCTGTTGTCCAATTGGTACTGTGGATGGTCCCCGAGGAAGAGGGAATGGCGCTGCGCCAATGAGGACTAGGGTAAAAAAATGGGAGGATCATCCCACAGAGCGTACCTGGTTAGTAAATGGCGTTCGAAAAGGCTTACAAACGGGATAAACCACTTAGGGGACTCATTGATCAAGGTTATTGACCAGTTACTGAGTGGGATGATCTTCCAAGTAGTAGTGTAAATCCATGGTGGTTAATCTCATGACGATGCCGCTGATGGTACATGTCAGAAGGTGGCCAAAGATCATCGTAAACATATGTACATAACCAATCTCATGGTATGAAACATATAGTATCTCATTCCGCATGGTGTCATAACATGGCCAAAGATGGCCTGGCACCCTGAGGACCGGGGCTGCCCTGGTGCCTGGCATGGACATGGACATGGACATGCTCACTGGTGCCTCGAAAAATCTGGGAGGAGGAGTTCCTCACTAGCGGCACTTCCGGTGGTCGAATTTGGATGTTTTTCTCCACTCAGAGATCAGATTCAAAAGGGAACGCATGAAATCCACTGAGGAATCCTCACATTCCATCATTTTCCTTGTTAAAATGGAAGGCAGGACGGTTCTTGACTGAATTGATCGGCAAGGTGACAGGGCCTATCTATGCCTCTATTGATTTGATTGGAATCAGTGGATTCATGGTTCCGTTTCCTCAGCAAATATTAAAAAAGAATCTCGCGGTTTCCAGTTGCAATTGTCCCGAATACGAATTCTTAGCTTTCGAAGATTGGAACATCAGGCCACACACAACTTGGCCAAGGATGTTCAGTTTGATGTTATATTGGAAAGAACGATGATCTTTCTAGATGCCCTTTTTGTTGCTCTGAGGGTACATAGATGATGCCTCTGATATTGCGCGTGTTTGCTAGTTTGTTTGACATGTTATACTTGCAGGATAAACTATTGCTCCTGGGAATTTTGACTGAAACCAGCCCTATCGTACCTGTTACATATTCCGAAACTGAAGGCCTGCAAAGTTATCTCTCAAGAATTGGACTTGTGTCACATATGCTGTTGTTGATGGGGTACCACCCCCCAAACATGAATATAGACTTGTGATGACTTGGGGAGTAGAAGGTTAGAAAGTTTACCGGAGGGTATCAGTGGGTTGGTTGGGAAATTTCGGGAATATGTTGACTGGAAATCGTTGGTTTTGAGAGAGTCTTGACAAATGGAGATGGAGGAGGAGAGAGAGAGAGAGAGAGAGGGAGAGGGAGAGGGAGAGGGAGAGCCAGAGGGAGCGAGAGGAGAGAGGATCCAGGGATGGGAGGGAGGGAGGGAGGGCAAGAATGAGAGCTTGATACCTTTTTGCATGCCCTTGGTCAATATTTTGGTAAAGAATCTCTATTTTTCCATGTGATTCCGGATGCCACCCTGCCAGGAGCAGCGCGGATGTGCCGCGCACACCTGCAGTGGGATATCCATGTCATCCTGGAGGGATGTGACGCGTGACTAGTGCTGCAGCAATTTCAAGCTGCCCTAATGTTTGATTCTGTAAGACTATGATTTGACATCCGCATCCTTGCCGACATTCTCCATCTTTGTTTCAAGTAGAAACCATATTCTTCCTGATTGAAAACTAAGGCAACACTTAGGTAGAATATATTGGAATCGGACACATATATATATTCAGGTGGGAATCTCCTGAAATGTTTCCCCAAGTAGACGCCTGTGCAAAGGGTCTGTTTGTTGGCATGGTGAGCCAGTCGGACAAATATTCTGCGCACTTTGGCGCGTGTCCGAATTTTGGCCGCGCCCGAGTGGTTTTTCAATGCCTTGGTTAGCAAATGACTGTCGCCTCTTGGCTTTTGATTCTGAAAGCGTCCTAAGGCTTCGGGGTGACTGGCAGCAACGGTTCGAAAATTTCTCGAAGTCTGTTCAATTTTTTGATGAAGTAATGGTTGTGGTAAATATACATCGAGAAGGCATCCTGAGAGGTTTCATATCATTCCCTCCAGTTGATAAGTCAAAACTAGAGTTTGGTCAAAACCCGTTAATGGGTATGTTTGTAGACCCAATGCGTGAATAGCTCCAAGAATGGTTGCACGACCATCCCTCTATGTCGGATGCTTTGGCATGGTTGGTTTACGCGACAGCCTCAACCGTCTAGATATAGCTGCTATTCCCGATGCCTGGGGATGTGGTTTTGCCCACTGGCCCACAAAGAGTGCCTTAAATGCCTATGCGCACGAGCAACTTTGTAAAGTAGCTGATCGATTGTTGCACACTTCTATATGAGCTGATGGCCTGGAAGGTATATTGGAATATCCCACTAGAATTTGGTTTTTGTGTGCCAGGTTCGCTCAGATTAAGGCAGTTTTTGCAGAGACATGTGCCATTGGTGCTCATGTATTTGGAGCATGTCTAAGCCGATAGTTGAGGAATGTTTTCCTTTGGAAACAAAAATGCTATTTTGAATTGAATCTTGATGCGGAGAACATGTCTTTTGCGGCTGCTGATCATGTACAAGGAGCAGCTCGACTGTTGTGATCTGTGGCCTGCAGAAAAAAGATGGCTCGAGGCATTGGTAGATAAATGATGGTTGACGAGATGAGGGCATCAAACTGGTAAAGCTTCACAGAACAAGATTGCCTTGCCTTTTTCTTCCTGTTTCCTCCTGCTGCTGCTGCTGCTGCTCCTGCTTCTGCTACTCTTTCTGTTCAAAAAGGGGCATCTTCAAAAAGCAGTCGCTTAAAACCAAACCACTCCCAGCGGCAAATCCCCATGGCAGTGAAGGACGGAAAAGCATCAAAATTGCGCCCAAAAGCTCCCTAATGTAACTTCTGAAACCTATAGAAAAGGATGATTTTAGCTACGTTTTCTTCCTGTTTCCTTCTGCTGCTGTTGCTGGTCCTGCTCCTGCTACTACTTCTGTTCAAAAACCTGGTCAAAAGACAGCCCCCGATAGGAAAACACCTGGTTGTTGCTGCTGCTGTTGCTGCTGTTGTTGTTGCTGCTGTGGCTGGTGACTGCTGGTGGCTGCTGGTGGCTGCTGCTGCTGTGCTAGCTACTTGTTCCTCCTGCTGTTGAAGAAGTGGCTGCTGCTGTTGCTGTTGCTGGGCCTCCTGACTGGCAGCTGCTGCCTACTGGCTGCTGTATCATAAACTCCTTTTCCCTTACGCGCTCCCCGTGGCCATCAATATAATTGGGATTTGATTTTGGATTGTTTTCAGGGCTATGTGTCGCCAATGTGAGGCCAATATGGGGCCTTCGGAGCTGAGCGTGTGTCAACTTGTTGAGGAGGTTTCTGGGGTACCAACATTTCGCAACCGAAAATTTGTCGGTTTCGGGTCCATTTCGAGGACAATGTATGGCCAATATTGAGCCATCGGGGAGCTAGGTTGGGTTGGGAAATGTTTCGGGTCCATTTTGAGAGCTATGTGTGGCTAATAGTGAGCCATCGAGGGGCTAGTTTGAGGTTCCATGGAAGTCTGTGGGGGTTTTAACATTTTCCAACTGAAAATGTTTCGGTTGGGAAATGTTTTGGAGTTCTCCTTGGTGCTCTTGTTGAGTCATTTCCGTGATTGATACACCTAAAGGTAGCTTTCGTTACTATCTGTTTCTGTCCCTTTCCTCCCTTGTGCCGCTCTTGTTCACCCTCCGGTTCCTTTGTTCCCCTAATTAGTTCTATTGGTGGCCATGGAAACATGTCTCAGTGGTAAAAGCATCTCGGAGTGGATGTGTAAACATTGCACTGGAGGCAACACGAACTTGATTTTTTTTTGTACGTGGAGTTCAATAGTAGCTGCTTTTGCTCGCTGCAGCATAGAGCGGTGGGTTGACGACAGTCTGCCATGGCAACCAATGTGGCTGCACCGAAGTTTGCACCGCAGAAGCGGCCGAAGCGTGAGAAAGCTGAGTTGGGAGTGAGCGTCTTCGAGGTGGTCTGCTACGCATCCGATGCACAGCTAATCTTCGATATGGAGCCTGGCATTCCGCTTTACCTCGTGGATGTTTCGCAGCCTGGAAAACCAAGCCCTTGGTATGCCTTCAAGGATCGATTCG
>CAMXCT020006822.1:659184-664184 GCA_947184155.2 Cladocopium goreaui | reverse complement strand
ACAAACTCTTCACTCCTTAGGAGGACCATGATATGCCCAGTCAGAGCGAACTTCACTTCGAGACGGAGAGTGCCATGGATTCAGTCCAAAGTCCCCAGGAGATGGTGATTGGGAACACATGGGAAAACCTACAGAAATCGAATGGTTGACGCTAGTTTCTCATGCTTTATCAAGCAAAAAATCACATCACAAATTATCAGTGTGCCCCTAAACCCTAAAATTGGGATCAACTACAGTACAGTAGGCGATATACTAACCAGTTTCAGAGATGTGACTGACACACACACAGTGTCTTCTCCGTATACTCGTTTGCAACAATCCCCGCAGCTTTTCACAATCTAAGTTCTCCAAGGAGATCAAGAAGGCTCACAATAGACAGTCGAGAAGCCGAGAAATATGACTAGCCTTTCGCAACTTGAAATAGGTTACTACTACCATTTGCTGGTACCCTTAATTCTCCCATAATATATAACGTATAGATATAACGATATCATATATTACAGAAGGAGATGATTTAAGATAGGTTCGCTCTCGTTTCTTGTTGGTCCCTTGATGTCTCTTCTTATTGGTTTTCTTTTCTTTAAATCTGCTATTCACATCTTCAATGACTGCTAGCAGTAGCAGGATCTTCATCGTCTCTTAATTCAAGTTCTGAGGTGAGATCATTTGAGCGAGAGCACCAATGAGATGGAGGAGGTGTGTAGTTGTTGGCATTCCGTAGTACCATATTCTAGGGAATTTGATGCCATTATTGGCAGTCGTACAGGATTGTAGTCACAGAGATGTTGGCAGATCCTTTGGCGTAAATGGTTTCAAGCACAGAGCGCGTGGACAGACTCATCAGAGCAACTATGTCCCGTTTGAAGCACAGTTCTGGATGTGTTGCATTTGCAAACGGAATTTCTGATACACTGGTTGGAACACGCCCAGATCAGTCTTGAGATGAAACTTTGAAATCCCACTCGCAACAATTTTTGGTAGTTATGCTCCTACAATGCAATGCATCCCTAAAGTCCTATGCGCACCGAAGAAACTTGGAGCAGCTTTTTAAAGGAGCTGATCGATTGAAGCACGGTTCCACATTGGCTGATGGTCGGGAGTGTGTCTCTGAGTATCTCAGAATAACTTGGGTTTCTGTGTGTGTCATGCTTGCACAGATGAAGTCACTATTTCCAGAGACATGGGCCATTGGAGCTAATGTAAGGAAGTGTTGTGACATGCAGGAGCAAATGACTCTGCTTGCACTCACAGGCGCATCTGTCAAAATTTGTAGTATGTCCAGACCGATAGGTGGTGAATGTTTTCCTTTGGAAACAAAGAAGCTATTTCTGAAGTAAGTCTTGATAGCCATGATTTGGAGTAAATGTTTCCAATGTTGAGAACATGTCATTTGCGGATGCTGATGCTTTGATCTGCGGACTGCGGAAAAAAGCTGGCTTGAGGCAGTGTGACGGATAGCAGCCCGGAGGGGCCGGGAATGTTCGCCAGCACCACATGTTGTCGGGAAATCAGCAAACCAACTGGAGTTTTTGAGCTGGGAATACGATTCTAGGAATGGAGGTTTTGTCACTGCCAAAAACCATGCTTTGCAGGTTTGGAGATGTTGCAAGTGCGTTGCACCTCCCTGTATATCAAATTAAGAAACGCAAAAGGTAAGTACGAATCGAGTGATGCTAAACATGCTTTTTTCAACCCATCTGATTTCCATGTCCTTGGTTGATTTCATCGCCACTGTCAGTTATCCGTATACTCATATATCTATAGACACCCATGTCCTTGGTTGATTTCATCGCCACTGTCAGTTATCCGTATACTCATATATCTATAGACACCAATGTACGTATACATGTACTCCTACCGCCAATTCGCACTGTGTCCCTTTGGAGATTGCTAAAATAGAACCATCTCTGAAAAAGATGACCTGCAATTTAGTCGGGAATTTGAGGTTTGGATTTTTGAGGGCTATGTGTCATGTATGGTTTTGTTGAATCTCGGCACCTAACCTGCTTCACACGCGCTGGACCCACCCAACGACATAGGAATGATAAGCACGCACCATTCTTGCCAGTGTGTTGCTACACGGACTCTGCTAACGGATGCGACTGCATATTGTCTGCAACAGCCGTTGTAGTACTTGCTTTCTGTTTGGCATCCTTTAGTCTCCTCTCTTCTAAGAGCTCGGCTGGAATCCGGTTTTGGGGCACCGGTGCTCCTTACTGGCTTTGGGATGCGGGTGCTCCTTACTGGCTCCATAGAAGTTTCGAGGGGTTTCAGCATTTCTCAACTGAAAGCTTTTCGGTTGGGAAATGTTTTAGGTCCCGTTTGAGGGCTATATGTGGCCATCGGGGTGCTCCTTTGTGCTCTTGTTGAGGGTTTATCGGGGGTTCCAGAGAGGTTTCTGAGGTTTGCAACAATTCGCAACCAAATTTGTTTCGGAGTGTCAAACATCAATGACTTTCACTGAAGTCTTTGGTCTCAAGTGCACACCTTCGTGGGCGCCACGTGCAAGCGTGCTACAGCGGCCATGATGCGAACAGCGCGCCCACAAGGTGCGAAACTGTGTTAAGATAGGATGAAAAAGAATGTGAAAACAAATGCTAGTAGTAAGTCATGCAATTTCTTTTGGTCAGGTGGAATGCAGAATGATTCCACGCCGTGAGTATCTGAGAGTGTGCATTAGCAGCACTGTCACGTTGGTAGCATAAGCAACGCGGCTAAGGTCAGATGGACGTTCTGCAGGATCACAGGGGGGCACCCCAAAATGCACAGGGAGCGCCGGCGTCCCAAAGCCGGTAGGGAGCACCGGCGTCCCAAAGCCGGTAGGGAGCACCGGCGTCCCAAAGCCGGATTCCAGCCGAAATCTTAGAAGGGAGGAGACAAAAGGATGCAACAAAGAACGCAAGTGCCAGAACTGCCGTCGCAGAGAATACGCAGTAGCATGCGTTAGCAAAGCTCGTGTAGCAACACGCTGGCAAGAATGGTGCGTGCCATTATTGCCAAACATTCTGATCGGAAATGCAGCAAGCACAATGAGACTTGTACAGGTCGAGTTGCAACATTTATTAGGTCATCAAGCACACCTTGTTAACACTCTGTCTCGGGTTGGTGCTGGTTTTAGTGGTGCCCTTGTAGATTGTGAATGTTGCCATGCCCATGCAAGAACATCTGCAACTCCTTTGCCCCAGGATTCGCATAGTCTCATGCCAGGAGGTTCAAGGTGCCATAATGGAGTCAAGATGCATAAGAGTCAATATAAAAGGGTGGGAAAAAGACGTAGCCTAAAATGCAGCCAGTTAGAAAAGCGCGTATATAGAACAACCATTGTAGCATTTCTATGTCGTTGGGTGGGTCCAGTGCGTGTGAAGAAGGCTAGGCGCCGATATCATTGCCGCGCAAGAAGTCAAAAGTGCAAGGCTAAGAAGCAGGTAAAGAACCAAAGCGTTGAAAAAAAGGTAGAACAATCCAGGAATGAGAAACAAAAAAGGCAGCAAGGATTCGCATGTGATAGCAGCACAAAAGGTTCAGTAAAGCGGTATCTGGGAGTGTTTGCCAAGTATGGTCAATCTTGGGTGAGGATGTCACATCAACGTACAAGTACAACATCAGGATGTGCTACTTGTAGTCATCCCCCGCAAACATGCATACAGAGACCAAAGCCGTCTAGTGACTATCTAACCGTGCACAAGAGACAAGTAGGAATTCGGGACAGAAAACAAAGTACCAATAAATCTCGTCGGTTTAGGAACGCTTCGGATGGTGGCGTTTTGTGTTTCCAGATCGCAAGCGCTAGGAAATGCAAATACAGAAAGGCCCTCTGTGCAAGACAAATAAACCCAGAGACTTACATATGCAAGAAGCGAAGACAGCATAGAAACATGTCAGGCTTGGTTCACAAAAGTGCGCCGAGTTATAGACCACGAAAAACTAGTGTTGCAAGGACGGCTTTTCGGAGGAAAGCTCGCGAGCCGTTTCCCCAACTGCTAGGGCCGGCGGGTTGTGCCAGTTTGAGAGATCAACATATATGTCAATGTTATGTGCCAAAACAGGAATCGTCTCAGACTGGTGCAAATCAACATCATGGAAGTAACAGAAGCAACCCAGGTGGCTCATCAGATAATAAGTTGAATAAACGAATTACGGCAGAAAAAGGTAACCAATCTGCAATGTGTCAACTTGGCATGCACCTAGAAGACCGGTTTGTTAGTGGCGGGCCAACTCCATTTTTTACGTTTTGTTCTCAAAGCTCAACCAATAGAAAGGCTACGAATATGCAACTTGTGACGCAGCTTGAGCTGCAAGCAGCCTGTGAAGATATGAGAGTAGAGTCAAGAATGGCAGTAGCCAACAACACTATTGATGTGTCCCCAGACGCGTTGGGGTCGGTAGTTCAAACATACACGGGAAAACCGCCCATTGAGCTCGAACATGCAAAACGCCCAAGACAGTATGCACTTGATATGTGCGAGGCGCTGCCTGTGCGATTTCAAGGAGGCGGCACAGAACAATTGCAGTGTTTCATATGTTTAGCATATAAGAGAGCATATGTCCCAAAACAATTGAGTGAAGAGTATGTGTCGCACTGTTACACCTGTGGTCGCGGAGCGTGTGATAACCACGGATCTTGGGAAGTCGGACACGTCCACTGTGCACTTTGCCATGCAACTGACGATGGTTTCTTGGCGGAGGTAAAGGACACTTTTGCAGTAAGATGTCTCAGCAAAACCTTTCAGAACCAAAGGTTGCTACATACGAATGAGGAAGCATTTAACGACTTAATGCTGACTTTGTGCACGGGAGGAATAAACCGTTCAAGAGGAATGGGAAACTATGACGAACAAGGCCTGAAGGTGCAGCCACAGGAAGCATCAGACGTAGAGCTTCCTTGGGACGACGCGCAGCAGCTGGTAGCAGCAATCTTGTTATCTAGACTTGGAACAGCAGAGGACGCAGCAAAAGTACTTGGGCAGAGTTGGGTGCCCACTTGGGATGGCTGGAAAGAA
>CAMXCT020006822.1:604184-654184 GCA_947184155.2 Cladocopium goreaui | reverse complement strand
CTTCAGATTATTGAAGATTATTCAATGCCATAAAACTCCCAAGAATCTTCAACAATCTGAAGTTGCTGATGGTTTTTTGCACTTCCCTGTGGTTCATCCGTAATCTACTGGGATCACAGGAAATCGGAGCGCCAAGGAGTACAAGGTGATGGCCCCGCCAGTGCAATGTGTGTTGGTTAACCCCTATGAACATCTATGAACTATATACACACCATACATACAAAGTGTAACTACAAAAATATGTGCATCCTAGCCCTATGAACTAGTTGTTACACACCATTTTTCCTGTTTTACATTATATTACATTATATTAACCATAATTTGACCGTACATAGGTTATAAATACTACTTAACCCATGTTAAAGCACTGAACTACAACAATAAGCGAAAACGAGAAATATATGGGGCCCCAGCCTTGTGAGGATGCCGCCGCTGCTGCTGCGGCGGTCTTCGAGAGCTTCGGTGGTGTGGAGGGCTACACAACGTATCTGCGAAACGAAGTGAAGATCCTCGGACGAATCATGGAGATGTATGGGGAATATGAGGGGACTATTTCTTCATACCCTCTGGTGATGTCAACAGTTTGTTATTGAAAATGGCCATAGAAATAGTGGATTTTCCCATTAAAAACTGTGGATCTTTCCATAGTTATGTTAGTTTACCAGAGGGTAATGAGGGGAATTTTGTTTGAGGTCTTCATATGTTGGATTCAAGAATCTTATGGAAATCCTAAGATGGTGGAAAAATCTCAACTGGAATTCAACTGGAATTCCGGGGAAGATTTCTCCTAAACGAAGATTTTGATCAGATCGTGGGGATTCAACCGGAGATGGGGATTGAAAAATCACAGGCTTGGACCGTGGATACCACAGCCAGATGTGGATGCCCCCCAGGAATCCATTAAATTGTTCGAAATCCATTTCTTCCAAGCTAAAACCTCTGGTATTTTGTTACGGCTTGCTATTGAAAATGAACAGCATGAACATAGTTGATTTACCGAACTTAAAGATTGTGATTTTCCAGTTCGCTATGTTAATTTACCAGAGGGTAAGTACAATTCTTTCCCAAGCTAAATCCATTTTTTTCCGAAGTTCGACCCGTTTTTTTCCAAGTTAAATACACTTGCTAAATCCTATTTCAATGTTGGGTGATTGGCTTGAATTTCAATATATAAATCCAATTTTTCTTCAAGGTAAATCCAATGTGTCCCAAGTGAAATCAGTACTTTCCCGCAGTTCAATCCATTTTTTTCCATGTGAAATCATGTGAAATCCATGTTTTTCCACCCTAAAGTCATTTTTTTGTTTTCTTTGCCAAAGCTAAATCCATCTTTTCCCAGGTAAAATCTAGATTTTCCAAGTTAAAATCATGATAATCCCAGGTTCACTCCAGGACGCCACGCCCGTTTGACGTCCCGAGGATCCCGGGTGCGGACGTGGCGCTTAATGGCGGTGCGTCCTGGCGGCGCCTGCTGGCAGAGGTGGAGGTGGCGGTGCGCTTGGCACATCCACCCCAGGAGGGGAGCCTCCGGGGCGGTTTTTCATGGGATTTTTGTGGAAAATAAAGGCCATAGAGGCCATGAAAAACCTATACCCTCTGGTGATGTCAACATAGCTATTGAAATTGCCATTTATAGTGGATTTACCCATTGAACATGGTGATTTTCCATAGTTATGTTAGTTTACCAGAGGGTACAGTATCTGGTTGGTGGTTTGGAACATGAATGGATTATGACTTTCCATTAATATTGGGAATGTCATAATCCCAACTGACGAACTCCATCATTTTTCAGATGGGTAAGTTGAAACCACCAACCAGGGATTTTGTGGAAAATTCGGGAGAATGTGGGAATGATGGGAAAATCTGGGAAGATCTATGGGGAAATCTGGGAACATTTTGGAAACACATGGAAACTTGTGGGAAAATATGGGAGAATATCGGAGACTATGGGAAGATATGGGATTTAAAGTCAACTTGTAATGAACAAATATGGGAAAAGTAATAGGAAAATCCACTATTAATGGAGGTTTATAGCTGGGAAATTCCACTATAAACTCTATAAATGGAGGTGAATCACCCTTAAAATTAGATCCAAATAGATAGAGGTTTCGATGGGAAGTTCATCTATAAATTGATAGTTCCATCACTCATGGAAATATCGATTAATCTCGGTTAGTTAGCCACGGTCAGATTAACATTTTTATTTGATATATATTCAACGGAGATTCAACCATGATGACTAGATGAAATATGGACTTCTCTCTCTTATCGTGACTTTTGATCATTGTTCAAGTGGCAGTCTTGACAGGAACAAACATGGACATGCATTTGGCAGTGGCTTGGCAAACCATCAAAGCTATGACCATGGCAACCATCAACCGGTGGAGATCATAAAGTATGAAAGGATTTTGAATGGTGATTTAACCATGCGTATATCTTTTTAGGCCATGGCAATCATCGAATGGTGATTAAATGGATCAACATGTCTATTGTATCATCTCCTATAAACGGAGGTTTTACTGGAAGCAGAGCATCGCATTTCTTGGATAATGTATGATAATTTCAATTTAGATTTCATTAACCATGGGACCCATGGGAATATCTATTATATATGTAATCTCATGGTTATCCACGAGGGATACTGTACTACACACACAAATGATGGATACGATGTGACTTGGTCCCTACATGGAGGCACGGAGGAACGTCGACCTATGGGAGGAGCACCGAGGAGGCAAGGCCTCGCAAGGCCGTGCCAACCAATGCCTCGATGTCGTGGTATCGCGCTTCTACATGGCCGGCAGTATTTCTTGAGTTTATTTACCGGGGATCGTGCTCCTGGCGCTGAGACAGAGATTTGCTATTCGAGGAAAAAAACATCGAACTTCTACTAAGTCGGCAAAAACTGTCATACACTGTCTTTCGGGGAAAAATATACTTTTCGCCCTCCTTGCGACAACAGATTTGCAAGTCCAGATCTAATTTGTATAATTGCAGACGTCAGGCCTCGTTTGGCATTGCTTTCTGGCAGCTAGCACTCGTGCAATTGTTTCCGGTCGCCCCAACGCCTCGCTTCAAGAAGATATCACAAAGTGTTTCTGCAAATTCCAAAGTCTTCAAAAAGTTGAAACACAGTTTTTTCTTCTTTATTTTTCAAAGTGGGAGAAATCTTGCACAACCAGTCTCTAAATTTGCAGGCTGGGATTTTTTTGGCTTTTGATATCATATGATTTCATGGGATATTAAAATATTAAATGTTCGATTGTATCATGGTAATACTGCGGTTCATGAGGCTCATTGAGGCCAATATGGATATGACCCCGAGGTCAATGGTGATCAACCAATGATGGATCTCTATTCTGAATCGGAGCTGGTGAACACTTGGGTCCAGTATTAGTGTTATGAGTTTGTAAATGGGAAATGATGTTCTACTGTAGTTGGTGTACCCTCTGGTAAACTAACATAGCTATTGAACATGGCCATTTATAGTGGATTTTCCCATTAAAAATTGTGATTTTCCATAGTTATGTTAGTGTACCAGAGGGTATGAGTGAGTAAATGGGAAATCATGTTCTACTGTAGTTGGTGTACCGGTATGAGTGAGTAAATGGGAAATGATGTTCTACTGTAGTTGGTGTACCCTCTGGTAAACTAACATAGCTATTGAAAATGGCCATTTATAGATATTTATAGTGGATTTACCCATTAAAAATGGTGATTTTCCATAGTTATGTTAGTTTACCAGAGGGTATGAGTGAGTAAATGGGAAATGATGTTCTACTGTAGTTTGTGTACCCTCTGGTAAACTAACATAGCTATTGAAAATGGCCATTTATAGATATTTATAGTGGATTTGCCCATTAAAAATGGTGATTTTCCATAGTTATGTTAGTTTACCAGAGGGTATGAGTGAGTAAATGGGAAATGATGTTCTACTGTAGTTGGTGTACCCTCTGGTAAACTAACATAGCTATTGAAAATGGCCATTTATAGATATTTATAGTGGATTTTCCCATAAAAAATGATGTTTTTCCATAGTTATGTTAGTTTACCAGAGGGTATGAGTGAGTAAATGGGAAATGATCTTCTACTGTAGTTGGTGTACCCTCTGGTAAACTAACATAGCTATTGAAAATGGCCATTTATAGATATTTATAGTGGATTTTCCCATTAAGAATGGTGATTTTCCATAGTTATGTTAGTTTACCAGAGGGTATGAGTGAGTAAATGGGAAATGATGTTCTACTGTAGTTGGTGTACCGGTATGAGTGAGTAAATGGGAAATGATGTTCTACTGTAGTTGGTGTACCCTCTGGTAAACTAACATAGCTATTGAAAATGGCCATTTATAGATATTTATAGTGGATTTACCCATTAAAAATGGTGATTTTCCATAGTTATGTTAGTTTACCAGATGGTATGAGTGAGTAAATGGGAAATGATGTTCTACTGTAGTTGGTGTATCCATTCTTTGTTACCCCAAAGAATGGGGGCGCATCTATTGAAAATTCGGTTGATGGAGTGAATATTGGGGAATGTCCATGAAAAATGATAAAAAATGGGCTAAGTGAATGGTGGCAACAGTGGCAACCATTGAGGATGATTTTCTTCTGAATCTGAGCCACTTTCGGCGCTTGTGAATGCAACATGCAACGTGGCAGTGGAAGCGACATGTTCGAATCTAAAAGGGCCAGGTCCAATGCAATTTCGCAATTTCCAGGCACATTTGGGTGGTTATTTACCTAGATCTGTGTTGGTGAAAACGCGTTTGGAATTGATCCACATAGTTGATAACCATTGTCTAATCCCTACATTGCCATTCTCATTGGTTTGTGTGAAGAGTCGGGCTGATCCCAATTTTATATGGATCGAATCCCTACATTCCCTATGTGATTTTGAATCGTAAGGATCCGATCACCATGAAGTTCAAGATGAATCTGCATTTTACATGACATACATATCCGATATATCCCAGATTTCTTGCTGGTCGCCTTGCATCTTGGAGCCGTTGCAAAGGAGTCGCTAAAGAACTTTGCGGTTGCAGCCATTTGTGCAGGAGGTGCGATGGATCGTGCAATGGATCGTTGTGGGATGGAAACGAATCTCAGGGAATATGGCATCATGGCTCAATGTTGGGATATCCAATGATGATAATAGGGGTGTGTCTGAAAATGGTTAGTATACCCCCAGTAAAAATGGCCATAGTAGGGAATATGATGATTATCCATGATTATCCAAGGAATTGGGGGTACCCTATCTTTAAGACAAACCCAGATGTTGGTGATAAAGGAAAGGGATATGGCAGTGTGTCAAAACCAATAGTACCCCTTTTTTGTTCACATCAAAATAGCTGGGTTAAAATGGATGTGAATAACCCCCTAACAAATGGTATTTTCATAGCTATTGATCCATAGCCATATGAAAGAGTCCGGTTTTGGCATACGCCAAGCAGCAGCCAACCTGTTGGAAGGCACCGGCATGCATGGGCATCAACGCTGGGAGGCAATGGCAGCAATGGCAGTGGTTTGGGGTTGGGTGTTTTCAACGGAACAATGGCCCCCTAAGAGAATCCAGATTGGAACCATAACTATGGTTTATGGTACGCAAATAACTATAGTTAATGGGGTTTATAAACCAACTTACAACTGGGGGGCACCATCCTGTATGTTGGAACCTCTTTTTCGGGTATAGGCCAATGTACAAGTATCGATTTTTTAGTATTATATAGTATTACCGAAAGAACAAACATCAAGGAATAGTATAGCCAGTCGTTATACTATACCATTGATGAGGGAGTTGTGACCCAGCGCTATGCGCAACACATGTTTCAACCCCTGTTTGGTCGGAATTCGGCTACGCCTGTAGATCAACTATGACATCTATGACTTGGTAATTGATACCTATGGTGAGGGTTGCGGATTCCTGAAACGTCGCCATTGCACAGGATGTTGCCTCGAAACTGATGCTGACGATTGCTTTCGAGCCGCTGTTGCTGCGGCTTCGCTATGTGACTGCCAGGGTCGGCTGGGATAATGGTGGACTGTAGATCTAGTGGAAGGGGTGATGTGAGAATTGATACCTCTGGTAAACTGTCCCATAACTATGGATAATCACCATTTTTCATGGGGAAATCCACTATAAATGGCTATTTTCAATAGCTTCTTGTATGTTTACCATAACTATGGATAATCACAATTTTTGATGGAAATCCACTATTTCTATGGCCATTTTCAATAGCTTTTTGTATGTTTACCAGAGGCTATGGGTTGGTCTGAAAATGTAGCCCAAAATAATCCAAACTCCATTGGTGAATCATGCTTCTGTTTTCAAATGATCATGTGGAAGGCATATTAGGTATACCCTCTGGTGAACTAACATAGCAATGGAAAATCACCATTCTTAATGGGAAAATCCACTATAAATAGCCATTTTCCATTGCTATGTTAGTTCACCAGAGGGTATTAGGTATACCTCAGTTTCACAGAAACCCATGTGACATCACCATGTGGAACTGGAAGGTGAGGCCATGGAAAGGTGACACAAGCGTCATCCATTCAGGTGGATGCATAGTGGCGCATGTTGTTTGAATCTCATACAAGGTGATGTGGCATATTTATACAATTTATACATTTCAATATATTGCTATAAATAAATATATATATATATATATTATCAGTATTATTGTTATTATCATTTTTATTAGTACAGTATGATTATTGTTATTAGTAGTAGTATTTTTGTTATTATTGTTATTACTATTATTATTGTTATTACTATTGTTATTATTATATTTATTGTTATATTACTATTAGTGTTATATTATATTATATATACACACATAGACATAGATGAGCAATTTTTTCTATATCTCATAGATTACGATCCCCACGTCGTTTTTCCGAACCGTTCTTTTCTCCACAAAAAAAAAACGGCGGAGGTGATCTGGCTCTTGCGGCAACAGAAGTTGGCCGTCTCGGAGTGGATGTCCTTCTTGGCTGAAGGGCCGGGCGCCAGGCCATGGGGAAGTTCCCCGGGGAAGCCATGGGGAAAGCCCTGGCTGACGAAGAATTTGCCATGATCTTATGGCGAAGATTGCGGCATATCAAGGGGATGTTTTTTATTGGTGGTTTTATGGGATATAGATGGATATAGTGGGACATGTCATCATGCCAACATGTATTTGGGTCTGAACATGGTTTTTTTTGCTGCCACTCTATGGCACGTGTCATGAGGAAAATGATGAGAAACCCGTGGATGGAATCGGGTAATTATATCACATTATTATATTATATATACACCCTATTTTCAGTCAAACTCAAATGAGCTGTTCAGCAATGTATAAGCACGGATTTCAGCAACAAACATTGTCGCGGATTTTCTGGCCAGTGATGTCGTGACATCACTTTCCGACCAATCACCATAAAACATGAGTTATACTCATCCGAAATTTATGTGTTGTTTTCTGATTAAGTTGGGAATATCATTTGATATGATCCAATCTTGAATTGGGTACCACATTCCCCAAAAGATCTGGAATTCCCAGGGGGCGACAAGATTAAGATTGGTGTCAGTAGCATCAAAAATTGAACAGAAAACCAACACGAATTGGGTACTTCCTGGATAGAACGCTGGAAATTGTTGCTTTCTGTTGGGTGGTTCCTGGATTTAAAGTGTCAAACAGGGTATAAGCAACACTGTTTCATGGTATTTCCTGAGTACACCGATTGGTAGATTAAAATGACCCAAGTGCGAACTTCATTCGGATGAAGGTAACTGGATGTGGGGAAAGAAATCATGTTCCGCTCCAAAGCCCGGAGATGTTCACATCTACCTTGCGTATCCTCGGATATCTTGGGATGTCCATTCCCCCCAACTTACTGGTGCGTTTTACGCAGGGAATTTTCGGGAAGGATCCATTTCATCACTAGTAATGTCATCATCCCAGCAACCCCCAGCAACCCTTCCATTCCCTACTAAGCACCAATAAGCCAATGATTGGATGTATTGATCCATGCCGCGCAGCAAGCGGCTCCGAAATCTTTGAACGTTGATGCTTCGACCCAGCGGTGTCAACTCAATGGGGATGTGATCAAGTTGTGAATGTCAACTCCAGGTAAAATATACGTGCGGTGGTGCCCACCACCCAGATATGATGTTGGTTTAGAACATGTCTAACCCCCATTAACATTCACTAGTTCCATATATCTGGGTAAATTGTAGTGACCTCACTCTGACCGAACCCTGGAATCATGGTTAATAAGGGAAATCCCCAGATATATCTACCATAAAGCTGAGTGAACTGGAGTTACTTGCACCAAATCACAGATTCCGACGGCAGGATTTCATCTCCACTCTTCACGCAGCATCTGACCGTCACATGGCGGAAGTGGATGTACCCAACCAAAATGGCGGAAGTAGGTCCGAAATTTTTTCGAGTTTTCTCCCAGTTATGGCCATGATTCTATGGTAAAATCCATGGTTTTCCATCGGAAAGCAGAAACTGTAACTGGACGGAATAGGGTGCCAATCTCAAACAAGGCATGACATCAACATATCAAGCCTCAAACGATTGGGCATGGGACCCATGGGACCAGGAATTGAGCCATACCCCAAAACAGAAAAAAACATGAAACAACTTCGAACCTGGAACACAAAACTGTCATTTGCAAAGTGATAGTGAATCTCGATCTTCTTTTTCTAGTCCTGTCCTCCTGGAGCGTGGTTTTTTTCAGACGTGGCTAGCTGGGAAATCCCCGAAGAAAATGGAGGTTTTGATGGGAAAATCATCTATAAATGGGTGAGTTTCCATTGTCATGTTGCTCAGTTACTCCTGTCATTTGGCAAAGCCAATATATAATAAGCTTGGCCAGGGACAGTATCTTGTTTTTATCTATTGAAGACCAAAGCTATCTACAAGCCATTACAAGCCTACCAATTGAATACCAAGAAGGCAATAAATCCCATAATGTCCAAGAAGGAACCTCCAATTGGGTATGGTCATAATCCCACCCCTGAATGCCTGAATACCATTGTTTGACCGTGTTTCCCTGCTAAAAAATCCATGCATAGTACATCCCCTGTTCCCAAATATCACTTTCTTGGGTCTGCCGATTGAATTAAATCCCGTTGGATCACTAGGTTGATTTATGCAACTTTGTCCCAATTCCATTATTCATTGGTTCCATCATTGGTAGCTCCCAGTCCTTGAAATTAGGCCCCATTTCTGGTCAAGCCCCGGACATTGGAGCCAGCAAATCCCCAGAAAATCTTCGTGATTTTTGGTGAATACATGTGAATAGACTGTATCTCCCATTTAAAATTATAAATGGTTGGAACATGTTGGAAATACCATAAAATACAATTTTTTTAAGAAAGCGAATTCGTCCCAAAAAAAGCCGGCTGGACTGTCCAGAGTGGCTCCTTTTTTGGCTGGTTTTCCAAAAAGGCGAATCGTAGCCAGAAGGGGGTGTGGTGTTTCTGGTGTGTGGCTGGAGCAACCGGCTGCTAACCAGGTGGCTTGTATATATACCCTCTGGTAAACTAACATAGCTATGGAAAATCACCATTGTTAATGGAAAACTCACTATAAATGGCCATTTTCAATAGCTATGTTAGTTTACCAGAGGGTAATCATTATAATCATGAATGATAATGTTCATGTGCATTTTCCATCATTTTCCCATATTAGTAGTGCAGGTTGTTGGAAAATGATGAGCTTCTACTCCATGGAAAATATATGAAAATACCAGTTTCCATCAGTTCCATCATTATTTTCAAGTTGTTCATAGTATGATTTCCAAGTTTCCATCATTTCCAAGTATCATTACCATTATTTTCCATCATTTCCACCATTTTCCATCAATATGAGTTCCAAGTTGAAATGGAAAATCATATCTTCCATCATTTCCATCATTATTTTCATAGAAAAATGAGTTCCAAGGGGCCTTGTTTCTACTCCAGGCCATGCGTTCCTCGCCGGTGGTCCGAGATCTCGTCTATGGTGCCTTCGATGATGCCGTTGGAGCCGTAGGTTCGATGCCGATGGCGGTGGGAATGAATGGTTCAGCCTTTTTGAAGGTGTTTGAATGGGAAAATGTCTAGGAAAATCCATTATAAATGTAGGGAAATCCATTATAAATGTAGGAACATCCATGATAGATGTAGGAAAATCCACTATAAATGAAGGTTTCTGTTTCGAAAATCACACGATTCTTGGATTTGCTGAGTCGGTGTTGATGTTCCCCATAATCCACCAGAACTGGGAAGATAGAAACAGGACTTGCCATGGTATCTGAACTCAGAGCACTGTGATCAGCCTTGGCATCAGGATCCCTTCCAAGTACCGGTGTGCATCCACCTTCAGGTGCTGTGCCTGTGGGTGGAGGATCCGTGCCTCCTCCGGCTGGGGCGGGCCAAGTGGTGCCTGTGGAACTGGACCGGTGACGAAAAAAATAACCAGGGCTTGGACGGCCACCATGGAAGCATCGCTTCATGCAGAAGGGGAAGGGCGACTTCATGTTCATGCCTTTGTTGAATTTACAAAAGCTGTGGATTGGGAGAGCACAGCACCAGTGGCATGGAAAGGCTTGCAGCCGAATTGCCAGCCGTGCTGGAAAACACGGCCCGAAATGGAGGAAAGCTGCAGACTGTGGTAACTTTTACAGCTTCGCGATGATTGATGCTTTTGGTGGCGGTGGCTCTTAAGCAAATCCAAGCACTCAATATCAACAACTGCAATAACATTGCCTTCTTTCACACATAAATCAAGGAAGAATGAGGATATACTGGGGAAATCGCCGGGGAAAACATGGATATTATTGGGATTCATGTTAGTGTTTGGAGACATCTTACTGTAATTCTTTATATAGTGAATACATAGCATTGAATGGAGAGAACTGGTTTAAATCACCGGTTTGGGCTTGAACATGGACCCAGGTATAGAAGAATGTTTGGAGGAAGTTGAGTTGATGGCATTGAAGCATTTAAGTAGCAACAGTTTGGTTTAGATCAACAAGAAACTGGATTCTAGCTATAGTTGCTTTATGTTGCTTTTAAGTTCAATTCAAACGAATTGTTCCAAAAACATACATTTTGATCTGAAATTCGGGATTTGCCAATAGTTGCTGCATGCAGGGGTCTGAACTGTCCCTAATTTATTCAGGGTCATACATGCATCAAGACGCATCCAGCTATCAATTGCAGATAAAGATACAAATGCCCCAAGCTAGTGGGGAATGGCTCAAAATGTGGGGATGGGTCAAAAGCTGAAAGATCCCTTTGATACCAGGGTCGAGGGAGCCATAGCTGCTATAGTTATATCTCAAAATAGGTACTCAGAGGATCCTGTTTGGCAACGGGGTAGCTGGGATGAGTTTTTTCCAGTGGTTGTTTAATGGGAAAACAATGGAAAACCCTCAGAAATCGGTCACTTCACTTTCCAGTTTTCGGTGTTCTCAAGCAGCTACGATTCGTCGGATTCGTCCGATCCTCCAGCCTTGCCTTCTGCGTAAAGGTGAACAGCTGATGAAGAACTTGATGGGGACCCTGACGGCCGCCTGCATCAATCCTGAGATCATGCTGAGGCCAGGTACCTCCCAAATCATCCAAGTCATAGGCCCAGTTTAGTATTGAAAAACCATGGTTTTTGGGGGATCCCCAGTTGTTGAGAAAGCCCCAGATTATGGACTTGTAATGACTTGTCCCTTTGGATGGAATATATCGGGGATATCCACAAATTGCCATTGCAAAGATGAGGGTGATTCATGCCCGACATTTTGGGATGCTTTAGAAACTTGGATCTTTGGCAATTCTGGGGTCCTTTTCTTTGGTGGGCTTATTGCTAGGGGGCAGCCTGGGAAGGAATTAACAACATCCACATAAGATATCTGTTGAAGCTTGGTATGTGCAGCACGCTACCTGGGTTGTGCTGCTGAGATGAGTACTACAGCTACTACAAGAGCAAGACATGGAACATCAAGGAAAAAATCACTCAGTGACTAGTGACTATGTCCCCGTTGGAGACTGTTCAGTTGTGACTGCCAGGTGGGGGGTGGGCCTAAAAGGCCGTTTCTTCTCCTCGTTGTGTTCCTGTCTTGTCAGTCCGTGCTGGAGAATGCTTCTCCCTGCCTCTGGCTGGGTCCCTTTTCTTGAAGGCCCAGTGACCTTGGAGCAGCTACAGCTTGTTGCAGGAACTCTCCAGGGTGCGAAGGATGCGATCTTGCAGCTACAGAATCATGTCAACCCTGGATTAATAAACCCCCAGGCTCTAGGCTGTTTAATTGGGAAAGTGCCATTTAAGTGGCAAATCATGACTATTGAGGGAATACCCCCCTGATTAACCATGGTTTATTAATCCGGGGTTGACATTAGCGATCTTTATTTATGTGCAGTGGCACCGACAGCAACGGCCCAAACTGATCCTTGCACTGACCTGGTGGTCCCTGGCACTCCTCAATGGGGTGGGGAGTAATGGATCAACTTTGAAACCCATGGTGAAAGAAAAGTGATTTGATACGGTAATCACATTTAAATATGTGGTGGCCGGGCCAGGGCAGTCAGGCTCGGAGGTAGTATGAAATACCAGTTCTGTACGTATGTTTAAATGGTAGGGCCCACTCCGCATGTTTAAAAAATTGCAAACCACAGGGAATATATGCAGGTAAATGGTCCAAATATATGGTGCTGATGATTTGGAACACTCTATGAGTCGGGTTGTTAAAGTTAGACCCAAAACAATGGTATTGAGAGCGGCCTGTGGGATTGCTACACAATCATCAGATGGAACTGGTTGTACTGTACTATACGATTTTGGCTTTGGTGGAAATTCCTTTCATTAAAAATTCGAACTGGGTGGAAGCGCCTGGCTAGAAATTGCTTGCTTCTCTCTTTCTTGCAAGAAATGTCCTAGGTGGAGTTTCTGGGTGGAAGTTCCTTGCTTCTTGGATGGAATTCCTAGATGAATTCCCTAGGTGGAATTTCGCGGGTGGTGGTGGAAGTTGCTTCCCTCTTTCTGCGGAAAAAAACCTAGGTGGGATTTCTTGGGTGGGGTATCCTGGCTGGCAATTCCTTGCTTTCCTTTGTCTTGGGGAAAAATTGCCTATGTGGACTTACCTGGCTAGAAATTGCTGGCATCTTTCCACCCGCGAATTTCCACCTAGGGAATTCATCTAGGAATTCCATCCAAGAAGCAAGGATCTCCCACCCAGGAACTCCACCTAGGACATTTCTTGCAAGAAAGGGAGAAGCAAGCAATTTCTAGCCAGGCGCTTCCACCCAGTTCGAATTTTTAATGAAAGGAATTTCCACCAAAGCCAAAATCGTATAGCACAGTACAACCTCAATACCATAAAAGACAGACTATTGACTAATGCGAAAGCATTTGCCAAGGATGTTTTTTTGATCAAGAACGAAAGCGAGGGGATCGAAACGGTGGACATTTGCCATTTGCACCAGGTACTGAGCTGGTGGAGCGGTCGCCGGCAGCTTCTTTTTCCGTATATTTAAATAGTTAACTTCCGTATATTTAAGATGGTTGGCCGGGCCAGGGAAAACCTGCCCGGAGGTAGTATAAAATACCTATTGCATTGTTTAAATATCCGTATATTTAAATGTAGGTACCGTAGCGGCTGTGATCTGTCCGAACAGCAGTCAATTGATTCCAATATTGTTGCTGCAGTTTTATTTGAGATGTTTTTGATGTTGTTTTTGATGTTGTTTTTAAGTTTGGATGCTTGGTTTGAAGTGGTGTGTTCTTGATTGGTGATGTTTTTCAGATGTCTTACATGTTTGCTGCTGTGTTTGGCATGCGTTGCCTTCTTTGGTTGAGCACGAATTTAAAAGTTGACGGTTTGTTTGCAGTTGGTTGTTGTGTTGTTTCAGTGGTTGGGTATCACTGGAAAGTCTTGGCCATCAACGAGATTTGCATGACATTTGGGCAAAGTCCTAGCCATTCAGTGGCCGACCTCATCATAAATGCTGAGTTGTTGTATTTACCCTCTGGTAAACTAACGTAACTATGGAAAATCACCTTTTTTAATGGGAAAATCCACTATTTCTATGGCCATTTTCAATAGCTACATTAAATTACCAGAGGGTAGTTGGATAGACCAAGATGTCGTTGGAATCTCTTGGATTCTATTACGAGCCGACCAAAAAGAGAGATCTGTGACGCCATTGGGACCTGAAAAAAGGTGGATGGCATAGAAATGGTGGATTTTCCCATGAAAAATGGTGATTTACCCTCTGGTGAACTAACGGTTTGCAATTGAAAATGGCCCAGTCGAAATAGTGGATTTTCCCATTAATAGCATGGTGGATCTTTCCATAGTTATGTGACAGTTTACCAGAGGGTAGATGCAAGAATCAGGGAAAAAACTGTATCTAGATGATTTCCCTCTAGAAAAAATGGTGAATATGGTGATTCTTTGGGCTTGGCAGTTTTTTTGCCCACAGATTAGGAGGTAACCCGCCGATGCCGCAAGGCCTCGAACAGATCCTGATTTGGATCTGACGGCGGAGAAGGAGCAGAAGGACCTGATGGGCCTGGAAAACCATCTCCCATGGTAACTATTGATATCCGAATGGGACAACCCGGACAACCATGGCGAGTTAGCCCCTGCTGGGTACTGAGGAAGCGGCAGCGTGGCAAGTTGATACGAATGGCTTTGCATAGTGTACATCGTAGAATTTAAAAAGACAGAGTTTCCTTATGCCATATGTATTAAATTACTGTGCAAAATATACTAAGTATACCACTTAGTAGATTTTGGGGGGGCCAGAACGGCCCAAAATGAGCTTGCTTCTTGGGTCCATTTCCCCCGGAGCTATGGCCGCCATGGCCACTAGGTACCCTATTCATGAGGGTAGCATGGTAAACTCACCCATATCCATCCAATCCATTCCACCCCACTCTCACTATCTAATTTCCAGCAATTGTTCGAAATCGTCCTCCAAATGTACACGTCATGATATGGGGATGCAACGTGCACCCTAGAGGACTCGGAGATGAATGGCAAAGAGAGCAACCGAAAGGACCGACCAAAAAAACGTCGTGATTTGGGAGAGAACACCGTCGAAAATGGGCTTCTTTGCAGGTGAATAGCTATCATGCCTTCAGATGCGAAAAAAGGTTTTGGTGACTTGGTGCGGGAAGTCCTCAACGGTACTGTCAAAAGTTCAGCCCAAGGACCGCAGAATTTTCCATCTACCATCCTATCTTGGCCCCGTTTTAACGCGTCCTGAAGATGAAGGGCTGGTTGAATGGGTAACTTTTCAGGAAGAGACTTGGCCAATGTTTTTCATGATCCAGACAGGTGTCTATATATTACATCACAACCGTTGTTTTGTGGCTGGCTACATCCCATCAGAACAGTGCAGGTGACAGTCGAAAATTTCACTGTAGATGTTCATCATGTTCATCCCCATTCCTTTGATTTTATGCTCACCTTTATACCTTTGTGAGTTTCATCCCCAAATGTTTACTGCTTTGGGCCTTAAAACTTTGTTGTTCCCTCCGGCGCGCGTGCCTCACAACCTTCTGGTTGAAGAGCTTTGTAACGACTGTTTATGTCTAGGTTGCCACGAATATAGATTTCGGGCAGCGAGTTCAGGGAGTTCGGGAAGTGGAGCGATGCTTCCGTTGTCATGTTGCCCTCCGAATTCCATCTATCTTTTACTGGTTGGTGGTTTCAAAAACATGTTTTTTCCATAATATATGGGATGATCCTTCCAATTGAGCAGCGTTCTAAAGTCCCCCTTACTTGTTTAGTATTGGGCTTGCATAAACTCCATCTTGTCGTAAGACTTTCCCTGGGTTTCGTAAGCAGTGCGAAAGGTTTGACGTAAGCATTGGTCATAAACATGTGGCCGTAAGCCGTTCGTAAGCCCATGTCGGGCCATGAGAGCTGGGGCTCAAACAAGGTTGTGTGCTTCATTTGGTGCATGCTATTGCATGCTATTGAATGTCGATGATTAATTATGCCATTATGCCATTGCATATAGGGAAAGCGGTATTGTTTGAACATCAAACCAAAATTCACAGAATTCGAATCAGAGATCGGAAATTGCCGTAAGCTCGGCGTAAGCAATCCGTAAGCGAGTCGTAAGCGAAGGTTGCCTTCAGTGACCCCTGGCACAGAGTTGGCAAGGCCGAAGCCGGCAGTTGACGTCCAGCAGTGCCCACTGCGCGCGGAAGTTGGCGAAGAGTTGGCAAGGCGGAAGTGGACGTGGAAGTTGATGCAGACATGGTCGAGGAGAAACTGGAGGAGGAGGAAGAGGAGGAGGCGGAGGAGGAGAAGGAGGAGGAGGAGGCGGAAGAACAGCTCTGATAAAATCTAACAACCCTCACCTGGCAGGTGGGGAAAAATGCATCTTCCTAGCACGTGTTTTTCACTAAAAAAATCACTCTTTGGTTTGCCGGGAAAGTTTGCCGTAAGAGATGTGTAAGCTAGTTCTTTGAAGTTGTTGTGCCGTATGCAAAACCTTGGAAAACGTAAGCGAACGTAAGCTCCTACGTAAGCTTTGAGTTCTCGCTCAGCAGATCAAAAGGAGTTTTGAACACAGCTCAATTGACTAATATTTTTGAAGATGGTTAAAGCCACCAACCAGTTTATTATGGCTGTGGGGATTATTCTAGTTTGGACAGCTAAGACCATGAAGAATCCCCGCATGAATTGTGTAAAACACACCTGGGATGTACTCATCTCTTCGAACGACTTGTTATTAACTTATTATAAACTATGGGTGCAACCCCAAACACTGGGACATAACCAACGAATGATTGGTAACGGCTTTCATATTCCCTGATGACTTGTTTCTTAAACCAACGGCTACGGGGAAGCCAAAACAAATGTTGTCACATGGTCGCTTGCTTGTGATCAAAGGAAGACTCATGAAGAAGACACTTTTGAAGCCTGTGAAAAATAAAAAACTGCGAAGATTCAAGGAGGTGAGGTCTTGATGGTGGAGATTTCATGAGGCATCTGCCTTTTTCCTTGGCAGACGGAAAAAGCAGGCCTTGGTGAAAAAAACGTCGCCCCTCCTGAAAGATCCATCATGCAACGTGCGCTGACACCGCATCGAAGCGTAGTTGTTTGCAATCTATGTCAGAGGTCAGAAGTGTGATAATCTTTGAGTTACTGTAAATAGATCCCCAGACTAAGCTTTTGTTTAGATCTGCAGGTGTCGTCTCTCCTCATTTTTTGCATCATCAGAATGATATATCATGTTCTTGTTGTTTAAATTTAAACATGTTTAAGGAAAGGTTCCCTGTTCTACAGCCCACCGTATACCCTACCTCATACTGTACCCTACCCCATCCCCCATCTCTATTGGACAACATCCCATCAAGATCGGTCAAGATCCTATTTCTATTGGTAAGAACTCAACTTCTATTCTTTTAGACTCCCAAAAATGATTGATCAAAATCATTCAGCATCTACTGATATATTCTGATTGGTTAATAGTTATTGATGATCGGTTTTCCACTGGTTCTCGTTGTTTTCCCAACAAAAGGCCGGCCATGGCCGCGCTCCGCAGGAGCTGTATCCGGCGCTGAAGCGTCGCGAGGCCCGGCAGCGCGTCACGCAGGAGATGCGCAAGCGCAGCGGGCCCTCGGGCGGCTTGCCGGCGCAGCTGCAGGCGAGAACGACGACCGTGGGATCCTTTTTTGGACATGGGGATGGGTCAAAACCTATCATTACTATGTTTGGGGGAATAACTATCCATTTACCAGCTATATTTGTATACCATCCGGGTACCAGGGTTTTAACCCATAACCACATGGTGATGATCTTGACAGATGTTTGATGATTTTCGATGGGGATGTATGCCATGAATGATGAACAACCCTCTAGTTTTTTGTTACATAGCCATGGTATAGATGGCCCATAGAAATAGATGGTTTACCGTTTACCTATTAAAAATGGTGATTTTCCATGGCTATGTTAAATAACCAGATGGTATATGGTTTTTTAACGGTTTATACTATGTATCATTATATATATTTACATATATATATATATTCATATTGTGGATGTTATTTGATATACACTTTTTTTACGGTGGATATATTATGATATATCCCATGAATGGTTATACTACGTATCCTACTATTGATTGCATATTTTGATTAATGGCCGAAACAATTGGGATATAATCGGTATATAATGGGGATATGGGAATATAACGGGGAGATTTATTGGGGATTCACTGGGATACTACGAACATGGCATGATATGCTGGCTTAATATTGGGCTTGATGGAGATATAACCAGCCAAAAATGTTATTTGAATGGATCTAGTGGGGATATAGTGGGAATATCATCGGATACTGTAACCAATCTTTACCAACAATCTGCGATTGTACAAGAGGTTGGGTTTAAGCAACAAAGTTCTGGTGGTTCAATACATGGGTGTGTGCTTCTGTTGAATAAATGGCGCCCAAAAAAATGTGGGCTGACATTGTGATCCATTCACATCCGTCCCTTCTTCAGGTCATGAGGCTTGTCTCGAGTGACTTAACCTGTAGGGGAAGAACATGTCAGTTCCATATGGGAAATCATATGAACAGTCACCAAATCCCTGGTTCAATAGCTATTAGCTTGCTAGTTCGTGATTAAAGTGAGTTCATTATCATTTATTGATATTTATTGAAGGTTCAACCACAAAAAATCTGGCGTTATAGATCGATATAGATGTAATTGAAAAATTATCTTTGCGTGATTAAGTATGATGGGGGGTTTCCAAGAGACATTGTAGGCCACCGTCATATTTTTCGTGACTGAGAAGTGAACGAAGTTGTCATCAAAGGGACTTGAATCAGCGAGTATTTGAGAGTACATGAACATTAACCCCTATATAAGTTTAACATAGAATCCCAAACAGTTGAGATAGACTGGAGATATTTGGCCCAGATCATGCGCCAGTTTGTAGTCTATAGTCTTATTAAGCCCAGGTAGCACTCACTGGCTGGGTATCTCATGGTCTCCCAAAATGGCCGAACTTTTCAGGGCAGGGCATGTGCCAGGGGGAAGATGAGTGGCCGAACTTTTCGACTTTTCATGATTTATCCAGATTTATGAGTCTTGAAACTTGATGTTTGGCATGTGTGGCTCCCATATTGGCCGAAATGTGACTTCAAAGGAAAGTTCGGTTGCGGTTTGTGAGTGGGTGTCAGGGCAAGGAAATGAAAAAGAACGGAGATGCTTCCAAATTGATTGTACCATCCATTGATCAGTCGTTCAGGGTTGATTTATAGTTGGAATTCTTATAGCATTTATTGTTGGATTTCTTGGTGCACCTGGTTAGTATGTTTCACTCAAATAAACACCTTACATCCGGCAACTCTCAAGTGTGTTTTCTCATCTTTTTCAGTTCCCCCATCCAACCAGTGGCAATACTTATTGATCTAACAACCATATCATGGCCAAGCCGCCTAGCCCAACCACCCCACCCCGACCAACCAGTGCTTTCAGGATCGAATTTTTGATCCCAAAGATGTGAAATCCTCTGCACCGCTGGTGATCAGGAAGCTTGGCGAAGATCAGTCAATGATGTGTACATATATATATAGAGAGAGATATATATATATATATAATATGTCATCTTTTTGAATGGCAGATGGCTATGTCTGAAAATGCGGTAGTCGAAAAACCACCCGGTTGATGGCCGTTTGTGAAAGGGAAATTGCGTAATGAGCAACGGACTTTGGGGTACCCCCCTTGTGGGAAATCTATACAGTACGGAATCCCGCGACCGATGTAGGGAATGTGTTGTTCCCCACCTGCCAGGTGAGGGTTGTTAGATTTTATCAGAGCGCTCTTCCTCCGCCTCATCCTCCTCCTCCTCCTCCTCCTCCTCCTCCTCGACTAGCTGTCCTCTTCCTCCTCGTCCTCCTCCTCGCCTCCTCCTTCAGTTTCTCCTCGACCATGTTTGCATCAACTTCCACCTGCACTTCCGCCTTGCCAACTCTTCGCCAAGCTCTTTGCCAACTCTCTTCGCCGACTCTCTGTGCCAAGCTCTTTGCCAACTTCCCAGCTCAGTGTGCACCGCTGGACCTCAACCTGCGAGCTGCCCAGCTCAGTGTGCACTGCTGGACCTCAACCTGGGAGCTGCCCAGCTCAGTGTGCACCGCTGGACCTCAACCTGGGAGCTGCCCAGCTCAGTGTGCACCGCTGGACCTCAACCGGGGACCTGCCCAGCTCAGTGGGACCTCAACCGGGAACCTGCCCAGCTCAGTGTGCACCGCTGGACCTCAACCTGAGACCTGCCCAGCTCAGTGTGCACCGCTGGACCTCAACGGCTAGATAGAATGCCAGAAGATATGCCAGATGGAATGTCAGATAGAATGCCAGAAGATATGCCAGAAGATATGCCAGATAGAATGTCAGATAGAATGCCAGAAGATATGCCAGATAAAGTGCCAGAATGTTTGCCAGATAGAATGCCAGAAGATTTGTCAGATAATATGCCAGAAGATATGCCAGATAAAGTGCCAGAATGTTTGCCAGATAGAATGCCAGAAGATTTGCCAGATAATATGCCAGATAGAATGCCGGAAGATATGCCAGAACATATGCCAGAAGATATGCCAGGTAGAATGCCAGAAGATATGCCAGATAGAATGCCAGAAGGTATGCCAGATAAAGTGCCAGAATGTTTGCCAGATAGAATGCCAGAAGATTTGCCAAATAATATGCCAGAAGATATGCCAGATAGAATGCCAGAAGATATGCCAGGTAGAATGCCAGAAGATATGCCAGGTAGAATAGAATGCCAGAAGGTATGCCAGATAGAATGCCAGATAAAATGTCAGATAGAATGCCAGAAGATTTGCCAGTAACAAAATGTATAAATGTCATGGTGGGGATCACACGAAGTAAAGTAATTTCGTGTTTTTGGCACCATGGCACACCTAGCGTTCGAGGAATCTGCAGGGGTATAAGTGGCTTGTCCTAAAACCACTGGTTTATCAGTTTATCAACAGTGTCCCTATGAATTAGAACTGCCATTGTTGTAGTTCCATTCAAAGCCATATCCAAACTGTTGGTTCTACATCCCACTATCCCGTTCCATCCCCAGTATATCTTCATTCTGTCCCCGTTTTTGGACGTTTTTGGCGCTCCAAGGAAGTTGCATAAAGCCTTTGGCACCCTGGCAGGCCGGGGGGAGGGCTTCCCTGATCCAACATGCTTTGGTGGGATGGTCCAAGCTGCAACGACAGGGATAGCACAGTGTTTTGTTTCTTTCAGACTCTACTCAAATCAGGAAACTTGATGAAACTTGTACAGTACCATGCCAATCATCATTTAAAAAATATCATTAAATGTGTGTTATTTGGGTTTGGGTCGCCATGATATATCTGGTGGTTGCAGCGGAATGCATAGCAATGCTGCGGGGAATTCCCACTGGAAAATATCGAACTTCGAGGTCTCCTCACTGCAGGCGCGGATTCTGCGCTTCGAAGATTATCATCCCATCACCCTAATGTAAAACACCCCCAAGAAAACAAGGTTTAATAGGAAAATGGGTGATAATACTGAATTGTCCCCAACGAACATCCACTGGTTCATCATCATTTTCCACATTTAAAAAAAGCATCGCATAGCCGCAACTGGAGGTTGTTTATCTCTGATCTCTCAAAACCCAATATATAGTTCATCATGTTTATCAATGGTCATCATCAATTTCCCAGATGAGTTCCCATTTTTTCATAGCCATACAGGGCTTCCAGGTTCCCCATCTTTTTCCATATGGGGATGGGTCATTTCATGACATTTCTACATCCACAAATAGCATATCTAACATTATCTAACCATCTATATGGATTTATATGGTATTATCTAACATTATCTAACATCTAACCATATGATCTAACCATCTAACATTATCTAACCATTATCATAAAACCGGGGGTATACCAGGCTTTTCCCATACGGAACCCCCCGATTTGATGACGGAGATCTCCACAGAATCGGCCAGGCATTCTGGCCACGCAGGCGTATGCCTTTGCCGATGCCTCGCTCACCACCTTGAGTCGCAGGGAGGTAGATGAGGCCGGAGCGTTGCATCGTTGCAGCATGTTGCAGCGTTGCGGCTGGTCCCAGCAGTGAACATGTATAAGGTATGACACAGATATATCATGGAAGGAAGTTTAGAAGTCAAACTTCCGACAATATGGACAGATGAAAAACAGAGTAGGGAAGAGGCAGAGAGAAGAGAAAGATTAGAAGAAAGAAGAGTAGAAGAGAAAGAGTCAGAAGAAAGAAGATGCAGATGCGTGCAAAGGTAGGAACACTGCGTTTTTCCAATGATTTGAGGCTCCGGAGGGTCGAAAAGTAGGCTCGCTAAAGCGGCGGGTGCGGAGCCAGCTGGCAGGTTAGAGATGAAAAAGTGCACGCCGTTGTGGCACGAAGCACATTTCCGAGTCAAAATGCACAAAGCACACCAGCTCCGCACCACTTTTGGCAGTTGAGATGTCGAAAAAGTGCACGCCGTTGTGGCGCGAAGCACATTTCCAAGTCAAAATGTACAAAAAACACCAGCTCCGGACCACTTTTGGCAGTTGAGATGTCGAAAAAGTGCACGCCGTTGTGGCGCGAAGCACATTTCCAAGTCAAAATGTACAAAACAAACCAGGTTCGGACCACTTTTGGAAGTTCAGATGTCGAAAAAGTGCACGCCGTTGTGGCACGAAGCACATTTCCGAGTCAAAATGCACAAAGCACACCAGCTCCGCACCACTTTTGGCAGTTGAGATGTCGAAAAAGTGCACGCCGTTGTGGCGCGAAGCACATTTCCAAGTCAAAATGTACAAAAAACACCAGCTCCGGACCACTTTTGGCAGTTGAGATGTCGAAAAAGTGCACGCCGTTGTGGCGCGAAGCACATTGCCAAGTCAAAATGTACAAAACACCAGGGTTTTGGACCACTTTTGGAAGTTCAGATGTCGCTTCGCTTCGCTACACTACATTACACTACACTACGCTCCACTACACTGCACTGCACTACACTCCACTACACTCCACTACACTAAATCACACTACACTACGCTACATTACACTACACTACATTACACTACACTCCACTACACTCCACTACACTCCACTACACTAAATCACACTACACTACGCTACATTACACTACACTACACTACATTACACTACACTACACTACCTTCCACTACACTTCACGACACTACACTACACTCCACTACACTACACTTACAACTACACAACTACACTCCACTACAACACACTCCACTACACTACATTACACTACACTATATTACACTGAATGACACTGCACCACAGATAGACAGCTCGACAGGTAGACAGATAGATAGATCGATAGATAGATAGATGGATGGAAAGACAGGTAGACAGCTAGACAGATAGACAGATGAAAGAAAGAGAGAGGGGGAGAGAGAGAGAGAGAGAGATACATTAGATTAGATTAGATTAGATAGATAGGTAGGTAGGTAGATAGGTAGATAGATAGATAGATAGATAGAGAGAGAGAGAGATAGACAGATAGATAGGTAATTAGATGAAAGAGAGAGAGAGAGAGAGATAGATAGATAGATAGATAGATACATAGAAGATAGGTTGGTAGGAGGGTAGATAGTCAGAGAAAGAGAGAGAAAGAGAGGAGACCTCAAGCACCTTTCGGTCCATCAGTGGATTCGCTCTGCCATCCCTGATTCACAACAACAAATCTCTCCTATAGGTTTCCTATGTTTGAAACTTCCGCCACCGGCTTGTGCGGTACTACTGGTATACATGTTTATATATTATGTATATATATATATGCAATTAGACACACACATATATATATATATATATACGCGCAACGCCTGGGCTTTGCCCAGGCGTTGCAGCGTAGAGGTTTCCCATTCCCAAACAAATGTTGATGCAACTTCACAAAATTCCTATGGGAAAAACAACAAAGGTACTAGGGAATATTAAACTCCCACCCCCGTTAAACCTTAAATCCCTTTGGGAAAAGCAACAAAGGTACTAGGGAATATTAAACTCCCACCTCCGTTAAGCTTTACATTCATTGAAGATCTTCAATAAGGGTTTAATTCCCCCACCCCCGTTCAACTTTTACATTCATTGAGGATCTTCAATAAGGGTTTAATTCTCCCACTCCCATGAAACTTCTGCATTGATTGAAGATCTTCAGTGAGGTTTAATTCTCCCACCCCCGTAAAACTTCTACATTTATTGAGGATCTTCAATAAGGGTTTAATTCTCCCACCCCCATGAAACTTCTACATTGAAGATCTTCAATAAGGGTTTAATTCTCCCACCCCCATAAAACTTCTACATTCATTGAAGATCTTCAATGAGGTTTAATTCTCCCACCCCCGTAAAACTTCTACATTCATTGAAGATCTTCAATGAGGGTTTCTTTCTCCCACCCCCGTAAAACTTCTACATTCATTGAAGATCTTCAATGAGGGTTTCTTTCTCCCACCCCCGTTAAACTTCTACATTCATTGAAGATCTTCAATAAGGGTTTAATTCTCCCATCCCCGTTAAACTTCTACATTCATTGAAGATCTTCAATAAGGGTTTGCTGATGATGATGATGATGATGGTGGTGGTGGTGGTGGTGATGGTGATGTTTCGCCTGTAGTCATTGCGGGTCCGGGCAAAGCCCAGGCATTTGCCGTATATACATATATATATATATACACACACATTTTATATATACATACATAATTAGACATATATATATATATATACACATACATACATTTATATACATATTTTATATAGACATCCATCAACACCCAACCGATTCTCGGGCATATTTGCTCCATGCAAATGTGGCCTTGGCTGAAGCGTCGAACCCCACTGGAAGAATGCGGTTCTCAGGGCTGTCTTGGCTATGGATGGAGACGCGGCAATCCTCCACAATATCATCCAGCGCTCTGCAGCAGGTGACTTTAGCCTGGGGAGCTTGGAGGATGCCCTGATTGCCACAGGCATTCAATCCGTGAGCGACCTTGACTTCACCATCACCACAATGATCTCTGCTGTGACGCTGCCTGCAAGTGACAAGGTACATGCATTCTTGTATATATATGCATATCATATATCCGCTATAAACTAGAGTTCATAACGTGTACAATATGTTCAACGTTTATAACGATTTAAAGTTTAGATTGAGCGCGCAATGGCGGAAAATTTTCACCCCAGCCACTCAGCCACTCAGCCACTCTGAGTGACTGAGTGGCTGAGTGGCTGCTTGTGTCAGCCACTCTGGCAGAGTGGGTGAGTCGAGTGGCTGAGTGGCTGCTCCAGCCACTCTGGCAGAGTGGCTGAGTGGCTGAGTGGCTGGCTGGCAGAGTCATTGAATCAATGGAATGGATAAAGTTTTTAAACATTTCAATATCCAAGCAAGATTATATGACATTGACAGCAACTTGATTTACAAACATAACCCTGTAAACTTCAACTGCCATAGCTACATAACTTCAACCGATTGATTAAGAACAGCCACATATACACTTTGAACCATAACCTGAAATCACTTAAAAAGAAAGAGAGTGGTGATGAACTCTACAAGTTCAGGATTGGAAACAACTATTACAACGACTATTTGGTGAGCAAAGAATGGCGATGGTGTGCTGGAACCAGAGCAACAGATTTCAATAATGTATATTTCTTCAAAAATGATAAAGCCGACGAAGAGATGTTTAAGAATTTGGTAGTTAACTATTTTAAAAACAAGGTTGAAGGTTATCAGGACAAGACAGAAAAGGAGGAAGAGAAATAGTTGATGAATACATTGATGAACATGTTTGAAGATGTGCAAGGGTTGTTGTGCAAACTGTGGCGTTAAATTTAATCTTGATACCAGAGGTGGCAAATTGTCAAGTAACTTTACGGCACAGAGAGTTGATAATGGACTGTGCCATTCTATTGACAACTGCGAGGTTTATTGTTGCCACTGCATTTTTTCTTCACATTAGATTTTTACAAAATAATAAACTTAATAAAAGATTGATATGAGTAAGCAAGAAATCATAGGAAACATATATTTCGATAAAGCAGGGTTTGGTTCCAAAAACACTACTTTGAAGGATGCAAGAGAGAAAGACAAATCTATTACTATGAAAGATGTTGAAGTTTTTTTAAAAAAGAGTGTAGAGATAAAAATGAACCCGAGAGGCTACAATAGCTTTGTTGCTCCACATAACAATCATAGATACCAAGTTGATTAAAGGTAAAACAAAGATACAGAGCTGGATTAGTCTGTATTGATTGTTTGAGTAAGTATGCTGTCGTAGTCCCAGTAAGAAGGAAAGAGGCAGGCAGTGTTATTCAAGGAACAAAGAAAGCGATAGAGAAGATGTGCAAGAAACCTGAAATCATATACACCGACGACGAGAAAGCTATAGCAAGTGGTGAATTCCAAACATATGTAGAAAGCGAAGGCATTGAATTGTATAGGACAAGAGGACACCCTGCTTTTGCCGAGCGTTTTATAAAAATGTTTAAAGACAAATTATGCAAAAGAGTTGAGAACGATGAAAAGAATATAAAAAAAAGAACGAATGTACAATGGATAGACTACATAGATGAAATTATGTTAACGTACAATAATAATGATGTGCATTCCGCTACTGGTCAAACACCGTATAAAGCCAGAGATAAAGACAATGAATTCAAGTCAAGATTAAACATTGCAATGAAAGCAAAGAAACAGAGGCTCTATCCTGAACTATCTGTGGGAGACAAAGTAAAAAATCAAAAGGAAGAAAGCAACAACGGAGAAGGAGAGAGCCTCACACTTTTTGAAAGGTGAGTATACAGTAGAGTCCATTGATGAAAAATTGAATCAAACATATGATACATTAGAAGGATACAATAGACCACTATTGAGGCATGAATTGCTGAAAATATATTACCATTTATAGGAAATCTACTTAAAGGAATAGTATTTATATATATATATACATGTATTAGTGAAATGCCATTAAGTGATACAAGTAGTGAACGTGAAATCAATCAAGAAGAATACATCAAACACAAAATCTTAAGCTGTATATAAATGTAGTGAATATGCAACAATAAAATGAATTATCAAAAATAATTTTACCGATGGTATTGGTAATAAAATGTGTGAATATGTAGCCTGTAAAAGTTGCTCAAATATAATGAGTCATTTTGATTCAATTGAAATTGATATTAACCCTTGTGACGATGATGATATTGATGAACAAATTCAAATATACGTTTATACTTTAGTTAATGAATTTCAAGATGATAAAATGAATTTAATATTAAATGAAAAACAAAAGAGACGTTAACAAGATTAGTGACAAGGATTGAAAAAATGTTTTAATTATTCATATTCTACTGTTGCATTCTGCATGTTAGAAATGAATATTAATGATGCTGACTGTATGGATGATAACTTTAATCATGAAACCTTTATAGATTGTTTAAGAAAAATATTGTTGTATATCAAAGACAATGAACAGTTTATTGGAAATACCATTATTGACGAGAATACGTTTGACAAAGTGTATGAGAGAATACAACAAGGAAATTATATTTGAACCCCATAAATTTTCATATCAGATAATATATTTTTTCATGATGTAAGGAAATACACTTGAAATTAAAAGGATAATACCTTATAATGGTATGGAGAGTAGAAAGTGCACAAAGTGTAAGAAAAACAAAAATGGTGACGAGTTCAATGGAATGAATAGAATGTGTATTGAATGCTTGGACAAACAAAAGGAGAGTAACAAAGTATATAATCAAAAGGAAGTATTCTGCGACATTTGCCAACGGAATGTGAAACAATGCAGGTTGTCCAAACATCTTAAAACCGACAGGCATTCCAACAAGGAAAAACTCAAAAAGGAAAAAGAGAAAAAACAAAAAGAGATGGAGGAATACTTAAAAGATGATGAAGCCAGAATTGCAAAATTGAAACAGAACTGGAAAACCATTACACCAAAAAACTTTAAAAGACTTTAACCCCATAATTGTTCATATCATAATACATGAAAACTTATGATACGAACATAGGAATGTTAGACAGGAGATTTAAATTTATGATATTATTGTTGAATATTATATTATGATAAAATATTTTGATGAAATTTTATGATGGATTTTTATGATCGAAGGAAGTTTAGAAGCTAAACTTCCGACAATATGGACAGTTGAAACGCAGAGCAGGGAAGAGTCAGAAGAGAAAAGATCAGAAGAAAGAAGAGGTAGATGCGCGAAAAGATAGGAAAGTCGCGATTCACTGTGTTTTTCCAATGATTTGTGGCTCCGGAGGGTCGAAAAGTAGGCTCTCTAAAGCAGCGGGTGCGGAGCCAGCTGGCCAGATGAGACATGAAAAAGTGCACGCCGTTGTGGCGCGAAGCACATTTCCAAGTCAAAATGGACAAAACACTAGAGGAGCGGACCACTTTTGGAAGCTGAGATGTCGAAAAAGTGCACGCCGTTGTGGCGCGAAGCACATTTTGAAGTCAAAATGTGCAAAACACACCATGGTCGGACCACTTTTGGAAGTTGAGATGTCGAAAAAGTGCACACCGTTGTGGCGCGAAGCACATTTTGAAGTCAAAATGTGCAAAACACACCATGGTCGGACCACTTTTGGAAGTTGCGATGTCGAAAAAGTGCACGCCGTTGTGGCGCGAAGCACATTTCCAAGTCAAAAGTGTTAAAAACTGACGGTCTCGGACCACTTTTGGAGGTTCAGATGTCGGAAAAGTGTCAAAAAAGTGCACGCCGTTGTGGCGCGAAGCACATTTCGAAGTCAAAAGTGTAAAAAACTGAGGGTTTTGAGCCTTTTTTGACGTGAAGATGTCGAAAAGTAGACGCTGATTAACTTAACTAACTTGACTAACTTAACTAACTTCACTAACTTAACTATCCTAACTTCGACGACAACAGCAACAGCAACAACAACAACAACAACAACAACAACAACAACAACCACAACAACAACAACAACAACACCAACCACAACAACTACAACTACAACAACTACAACTACAACAACTACACAACAACTACAACTAGAACTACAACTACAACAACTACTACAACAACAACAACAACAACAGCAACAACAACAACAGCAACAACAACAACTACAACTACAACTACAACTACAACTACAACTACACAACAACTACAACTACAACAACAACTACAACAACTACAGCTACAACAACAACAACAACAACTACTACTACTACTGCTACTACTACTACCTACTACTACTACTACTACTACTACTACTACTACTACTACTACTACTACTACTACAGCAACAACAACAACTACAACGACAACAACAACAACTACTACTACTACTACAACTACAACTACAACTACAACTACACTACACAACAACTACAACCACACAACAACTACAGCTACAACTACAACAACAACAACAACTACAACTACAACTACAACAACTACAACTACAACTACAACTACAAAACAACTAGTTACAACTATATGACTGCAACTACACTACACTAATTACATTACACCACAACTACAACTCCACTACGCTACAACTACAACTACAGTTGCAGTACATCACACTACATCCAGCACTTGTGGGTGAGGTGACCACTGCAACCATTGCAACCATTCCAGCAAACACAACTCCAACCACCTTTCGGTCAATCAGTGGATTCGCTCTGCCATCCGTGATTCACAACAATCAATCTCTCCTATAGGTTTCCTATTTTTGAAACTTCCGCCACCGCCTTGTGCGGTACTACTGGTATGAATTTGTGTGATGATGGATGATGATGAAATGATGTGGGATGATGTATTATGAAATTATGTGGTTTTATTTTGTGTTGATACTGTGATGAAATGATATGACATGTTGTGAAAATGAACTGTGGTAAATGATGAAATGATGGAGGTGGATGATATGAACTTAGGTGTGTTTGTGTCTAGCTATATATATATATATAATTTATTTAATGACATACATATATGAAAACATTGGAACTACAACCAAATGTCTCATTCCTTTCGCCATGATGATCCGCAGAGACCCACAGAGCGAACCCCTTTTAACACAAATGACTAATGACTTCTTTCTCACAACCCTTTAACACAGATGTTTGCCTGTTTGCCTAAGATTCCATTCAACACATAAGAATATATGCCCCAGTGCCTGGATGGATAAAGGAAGGAGCCCTAAATTAGCATAAAACCTCACTTGAGATACGACCCAGACCTAAGAAAAATTAGGGCTGGGTGATACTGCTTGCACTCCACTGGATTAGTTGCCCTAGCTATTCATCCACTGAGACATTCTGCCAGAGTGGCTGGGTGCAGAGTGACTGAGTGGCTGGTCCAGCCACTCTTACCAGAGCGGTTGAGTGGCTGAGTGGCTGAGTGGCTGAGTGGCTGAGTGGCTGCGGCAGCCACTCTGGCAGAGTGGCTGAGTGGCTGCTTAGATTTCGCGAGCCGTGTCGCACATCCACTCAAAGTTTATATACCCATCTAACACTGGTATATACTATCCACTATAAACACCAGTTTGCCTTGTGAACTAAGCCAACTTAGCTAGCCTTTCGGGGGGCCTTTCTGTGGGACGGTTGAAGATGTGTGATTTGAGCAGCAACATCGGTACTTATATAATCATATTGAATCATCAAAAACTGGAACTGGTTGGTGGTGTGGAACATGAATTGTATTTTCCATATATTGGGAATAACCATCCCAACTGATTAATATTTTTCAGAGGGGTTGAAACCACCAACCAGATGAGTAAAAGAATTTCTTGGGATGTTGTCATGAAAATGGTGGAGTTCAGCCAAAAAAACATGGACAAACGTGAAACGAACTGATGTAAGCCATGTAACCGATGTACCAGGTGTAACCGATGTAACCCGTGATCTTTTGATGAATTAGTTTCTCCAAGACTGGCTTGGGTTTAACCAAAAGTTAGTCATGGTGGTATAAACCAAACATTGTATGGGTATGTAATGGGCTGGGGCCTTACCTGAGATGGAAAAAGACGACCTGGATCATGATAAAGGGAAAATTAAACCGCCAGTTTTTGGTTTGTGAAAAATATGTGAAAATCATACACAAATTTGGGTTTAGGGTTTAGATATGTTTAGTTTTTTTTAGTTCCACCACATTATTCGCATATACCATAACATAGTTTTTTTTTAATGTACTATTACCAAAACTGATATCGGTACATTCTAGGATGACTAGTATCAGAACTCCAATAGATGTTACCAAGTCAGGATCAGGGTATTACAGCTACCATTTTGCATATAGCAAAGATGGTACAGGATGGTGCCCCCAGTTATATGTTGGTTTATAAACCCTATTAACTATAGTGTATCATGTTATATCTCAACTTTATTGGGTTTATAATCATGGTTATACTAACAGTTATACAGGATGGGGCCCCCCTTGGTTGGATAGCGTTCAGTTTCTGAAAAAAGTGACTGAATTTTATGGTTTATGGTAGATATACCCCATAATCATTTACAGCTACCATATGCATATAGCATGGCACCCCCGAAGTCTCACCCCGTAGATCTGTCTAGGCCATGAATGGCATCGACTTCAGCCCGGAGCAACGGCGAATCCTGGAGGTTTGGCCGTCGTGATTTCCACGGTGGTTGACCATAGATCAACATGAGAATGACCAGTTGTATATAGTGATATAGTGATATTGTGATATTGTATGATATTATATTGGTGATATTATATGATCTTATATTAGTGATATTATATGATCTTATATTAGTCAACCATATATATATAACTGGCGGTGATATTGGAATGTGAATAGTAATAATTGAACGCAGTAGTGATAATATTGACATTCTAATTTATCACGCCCTACTTGGTGATAGTTTAACCGTGACAATACTGATGATACTGATGATACTGATGATAGTGACCATCATCATCATCATCATCATCATGATCATCATTATCATAATGACCATCATCACAATCACAATCACCACCATCTCCAGCATCATCATTATCATAATCACAATCATCATCATCACCATCATCATCATCATCATTATCATCATAATCTTACTTGGGTTTTAAAAAAGATGCAGTTGACCAACACATGGAGACAATCCACAGGTTTGCAGAGAAAAGATGAGAAATCGATCAACACATTGTGGCATTTCTCCGGTGACTGGCAAAAACCGCACAGTTGGACAAACTAAATGGTTGGTCCTGTCAGCAAAAGAAACGCCCAAAGCACAAAATTTGGAATGGCATGATGATTGGTCCTCAATTTCCGCGAGAAACTTATCCAAAGATGGCTGAGATTGAGTAGGAAAAAAAGTTCAATAGCGTTGCAGTTGATCTTCTCGGATCCTCAGATGACTTCAAGATTTGTCTTGCGCCGGTCAAGTTGGATGTTGACGATGGTCTTTTTGATGAGTTCCTCCCAGTATCCTTGTTCGAGATAAGTGATGCGCACTGCTCGCGCCAATCATATGTTATTCCCAGCCAGTGCAAGAAAGTACATAATGGCCAGACACTCGCAAGTTTTTGCACGCAATTTTTTTGACTTCAGCGATGGCAAGCTTCCCACTTGCTTGGTTGGCAAGAAATATTCAAAGATTTCAATAGAAGTTGTACTCCCAATTGATCAATCCGTGTCTCCAGAAAAAATCCGCGGGAAAACACTGAACAACCCTCCTGTAGCTGCCAGAGTTTTCTGACTTTATGGCCAGTTTCTATGATTGTCAACCACCAGGCGAGACATCAAGAACTTTATGACGTCGCCAAAGAGGCGAGCAACGATCCAAAATTTCGGTCGGTCGCTTGGTCGTTTCAATAAAATATGACACGTTCCCAGTTTTGGTTGGACATTTTACAAGGAAAACATAGGAAAACTATATATATACATATATTTGGCTATCGGAACCATTGCTACATCGAAACCAGGGTGTCCTGTAAATTTGTTCCTTTCGATCCGAGAGCTGCCAGAACTTCACAGCCAACAGGTGCCAGAGTTTTTGTCGGCCAGATCTTTGAAGATTAAAAATACCATCTGGTTATTTAACATAGCGAACTGGAAAATCATCTGTAAATGGACCATTTTCCATAGCTATGTTAAATAACCAGAGGGTAAGCCATCCCGACCAGGTGGATGGGCGTTTGGAATCCGTGAAGAAGTGTCTCAGCATCCTGCGAAGCGCCCGTTGAGGCGGAAGCGTTGCTGGGTGGTGGTAACGACAGTCACAAAGCCCAGGGGGTTCCATAAATTGGGATCCCCCAAAATGGTTGGTGTATCATGGAAAAGCCTATGAAAATGGATGATTTGGGGTATATACCCCCATTTTAGGAAGCCCCCAAGCGATTTAGAAGTTATTTCTCACCCCGAAAAAAGAAAACAGGTTCAGAAGATATCACTGGGATGCATCCTTTGCCCAGCACGTACCTGGTATCTGTTCAGAGGAAGTCTTGTTTTTGTGGATTGGAGGACATTCTTCAGCAGACGTTCAAAAGTTTGACAATCATATAGTTTGCATTTTTTTTGACCACCAATCAGCACGTTGTGGATTCCTGCAGTTGTTGGTTGCGCTGTGGAGCGTAGCTATTTGACCCACTGGCCATTCCCAGCAGGTTGGGCAATCGCCAAGCTCCTGACTTGTGACTTTGTGAATCTTTGTGAATCAACCGTCACAAATTTAACTGTCTCCAAATGATGGTTTGTTTTCACCCTGGCACTGGACCAATAGGTTTCTTATTTTGGATCATATTGTGACATTGATACCCTCCAGGGCCCTCCAGTCTGGCCCTGCTGTTGCCGGATCTGTTGCCGTAATTCATTGCATGGCTCCCCTGGCCCGATGTGGGAAGCTGCCAGCTGAGGGGACGCCACAATTCGTGCAATGCGATTATTTCATGACTTGGACATGAAAATAAGCTATTAAGAATCATAAGATTACAAAATTTCACCTTGATTTTTTGGACAAATTAATTGCATTTAGATATATTGGAATTGAATTTATATATATATATAATTATTTTAGATATCTGAAAATAGTGTATTAATAATAAGAAAAGGGTTGCTGTAGCTGGATGTCTTACTTTTAGTAAATGGATGTCTAAACTGCTGCCACCCTGAGCACTTTTTTCTCCATAAATAGCAGCATGCTCAGAAGGCCGCTCAGGAAAACCTGCTGAGCAAAAACAATCCAGCATGCAAAAAAAATCTTCACAAAACAACACCATGTACACAGGCCAATCATCATCAAACCTGAACCGAATTGAACTTCAAAAGTGCAATCCCTGCTGCCAAGTCAAGAGCCAAGTCAAGAGTCAAATCAAGTGTGTCAAGTCAAGCAAATCTGATGCAAACTCTATGGGAATTTCTCTCAAATGAAACTGGCGGCTTCAAGACATACAAAGCAAACATCCTTCAGACAGAGACATATCTGCATGTCCTCATTGAACAGAAACGAGGGATCCATTTCAACAACTCCTGGACCCTGAGATCGTACGTCTCTGCAACCAGGCCCTTTTGCACGCAATGATTTCAGTCATGCAAGGTCTACTTGCACTTATCCATGACTGCCATGGTCATAGCCAGGTAGATGTCCTAAGAGGGAATCATGAACAACCATCAGTCACGCATTGTTCACTCCATGGCATGAAATGGGGAAAAAAATGATTCAGCCTAGGACCCATCAAGTCCAGGAAGCGTTACTCAAGGTCACAAAGATGTGGCTCCAGCAGCAGCAGGGATTGCACTTTTGAAGTTCGGTTCGGCTCAGGCATTTTGAATTTGTTAATTTCCAGGGAACAATAATTAGGCTGCGACAATCTGACCGCACAGTCAATCACACTACCATGAGCAAACATGTGCATCACAATTAACTAACACACAGTCAATCAGACTGACTCCCAACTATGGCCTCCTGGGGGGGCCACCACTGCAGCGTAGAACTCAGACAGCGCTGACACTGAACAATTTGACAAGTATCATACATTGAAAAAATCGCTCAGGGTGCTATAGGAGAAGGTTTCAGGTCCAGCAATCTGGCTGCCAGACAATTGAAAGCTGAAATCCAGCCATTTGGTTGCCAGAAATGCGCTGGACTCCAGCTTGGCTGGAGTCCAGCAATCTCTTAATTAACCCGCCAGTGGCCGGAGACATCACGTCCCTGACGTCCCTGACGTCCCTCACGTCCCTCACGTCCCTGACGTCCCCGTCTCACGTCCCTGACGTCCCCGACGTCCCTCACGTACCTCGCGTCCCTCACGTCCCCCACGTCCCCCACGTCCCTCACGTCCCTGGTCTGACGTCCCTGACGTCCCTGACGTCCCCGACGTCCCCGATGTCCCTCACGTCCCTCGCGTCCCTCACGTCCCCCACGTCCCCCACATCCCTCATGTCCCTGATCTGACGTCCATGACGTCCCCGACGTCCCTCACGTCGGTCGGGAGTTCGCTTGGAGCGCCGAAAAGTGACATAAAATTGCAAGTTACTTGACGAAGGTGTTACAACATACCAGGAACGTCTTGCAAGCTACTTGAAGAAGATGTTGCAACATACCAGGAACGTCTTGCAAGTTACTTGACGAAGATGTTACAACATACCAGGAACGTCTTGCAAGTTACTTGACGAAGATGGTACAACATACCAGGAACGTCTTGCAAGTTACTTGACGAAGATGTTACAACATACCAGGAACGTCTTGCAAGTTACTTGACGAAGATGTTACAATATACCAGGAACGTCTTACAAGTTACTTGACGAAGATGTTACAACATACCAGGAACGTCTTGCAAGTTACTTGACGAAGATGTTACAACATACCAGGAACGTCTTGCAAGTTACTTGACGAAGATGTTACAACATACCAGGAACGTCTTGCAAGTTACTTGACGAAGATGTTACAACATACCAGGAACGTCTTGCAAGTTACTTGACGAAGATGTTACAACATACCAGGAACGTCTTGCAAGTTACTTGACGAAGATGTTTACAACATACCAGGAACGTCTTGCAAGTTACTTGACGAAGATGTTACAACATACCAGGAACGTCTTGCAAGTTACTTGACGAAGATGTTGCAACATACCAGGAACGTCTTGCAAGTTACTTGACGAAGATGTTACAACATACCAGGAACGTCTTGCAAATTACTTGACGAAGATGTTACAACATACCAGGAACGTCTTGCAAGTTACTTGACGAAGATGTTACAACATACCAGGAACGTCTTGCAAGTTACTTGACGAAGATGTTACAACATACCAGGAATGTCTTGCAAGTTACTTGACGAAGATGTTACAACATACCAGGAATGTCTTGCAAGTTACTTGACGAAGATGTTGCAACATACCAGGAACGTCTTGCAAGTTACTTGGCGAAGATGTTACAACATACCAGGAACGTCTTGCAAGTTACTTGACGAAGATGTTGCAACATACCAGGAACGTCTTGCAAGTTACTTGACGAAGATGTTACAACATACCAGGAACGTCTTGCAAGTTACTTGACGAAGATGTTGCAACATACCAGGAACGTCTTGCAAGTTACTTGACGAAGATGTTACATACCATCTTGCAAGTACTTGACGAGATGTTACAACATACCAAGGAAGTCTTGCAAGCTACTTGACGAAGATGTTAAAAATACAGGAAATTCTTGCAAGTTACTTGACGAAGATGTTACAATATACCAGGAACGTCTTGCAAGTTACTTGACGAAGATGTTGCAGCATACCAGGAACGGCTTGCAAGTTACTTGACGAAGATGTTACAACATACCAGGAAAGTCTTGCAAATTACTTGACGAAGATTTTACAACATACCAGGAACGTCTTGCAAGTTACTTGACGAAGATTTTACAACATACCAGGAACGTCTTGCAAGTTACTTGACGAAGATGTTGCAACATACCAGGAACGTCTTGCAAGTTACTTGACGAAGATGTTACAACATACCAGGAACGTCTTGCAAATTACTTGACGAAGATGTTACAACATACCAGGAACGTCTTGCAAGTTACTTGACGAAGATGTTACAACATACCAGGAACGTCTTGCAAGTTACTTGACGAAGATGTTACAATATACCAGGATTACGTCTTGCAAGTTACTTGACGAAGATGTTACAACATACCAGGAACGGCTTGCAAGTTACTTGACGAAGATGTTACAACATACCAGGAACGTCTTGCAAGTTACTTGACGAAGATTTTACAACAACATACGTCTTGCAGCTACTGACGAAGATGTTACAACCTACAGGAAGTCTTGCAAGTTACTTGACGAAGATGTTACAACATACCAGGAACGTCTTGCAAGTTACTTGACGAAGATGTTACAACATACCAGGAACGTCTTGCAAGTTACTTGACGAAGATGTTACAACATACCAGGAACGTCTTGCAAATTACTTGACGAAGATGTTACAACATACCAGGAACGTCTTGCAAGTTACTTGACGAAGATGGTACAACATACCAGGAACGTCTTGCAAGTTACTTGACGAAGATGTTACAACATACCAGGAACGTCTTGCAAGTTACTTGACGAAGATGTTGCAACATACCAGGAACGGCTTGCAAGTTACTTGACGAAGATGTTACAACATACCAGGAACGTCTTGCAAGTTACTTGACGAAGATTTTACAACATACCAGGAACGTCTTGCAAGTTACTTGACGAAGATTTTACAACATACCAGGAACGTCTTGCAAGTTACTTGACGAAGATGTTGCAACATACCAGGAACGTCTTGCAAATTACTTGACGAAGATGTTACAACATACCAGGAAAGTCTTGCAAGTTACTTGACGAAGATGTTGCAACATACCAGGAACGTCTTGCAAGTTACTTGACGAAGATGTTACATACCAGGAACGTCTTGCAAGTTACTTGAAGAAGATGTTACAACATACCAGGAACGTCTTGCAAGTTACTTGACGAAGATGTTACAACGTACCAGGAACCTCTTGCAAGCTAATTGAAAAAGATGTTACAACATACCAGGAACGTCTTGCAAGCTAATTGAAGAAGATGTTATAACGTAGGTTCTGGGGTGGGCTGTTTCGTTCCAGACCCTGTTCCATACCCGTTCCAGATCCAGAACACTCATGGCTACCGCAAGGAGTCTTAGATCTTTGGAGTATTCCAATTTTAGGCTTCACTCAAAGTCACAGGATGTCACAGGCCACGCGCGGTTTCCTTTAGGAAAATGGTTTGTTGACATACCTGAAAACATAGGACATGATCTTTGTGCAGTGGTATGATTTCTGCCTGCCAGAAAGTGTTAGATGATGCTGCTGCTTGCGAATATGCTCAGCAGATGTTGGAGTCTCGGATCACAGAAGTTCAGGTGCACCAACTGGATCCTTCGTAACAACCCCACTCTTTTCTCAGCAGAAAGAGACCACTTTAAACGGGTTTACATCAGATTCAATACATTCTTGCCTTTTGGTACGCGTTCATGTGCCATGGGGCGCGGCCATGTGGTTTCCCAGCATGCCGATGTTGCTAGCGCCGTTTTCGCCGTTGGAAGCATTCGGACTTTGGGGTCAGCTTTGTCAGTCCTGGCGCCAGCGCTTGTGGGCTGAGAACACTCGGAAAGAGGTCCACTGCAAGGGCCACACTTCACCTGGGCTCTCATTCCGGGGGATCGTTTGGGATCGTATAGGCACCACTCATAGTTTGGCTTTGTTCTGATAGCGAAGGTTAGGATTGATGGGTACAGGGTGACAGTCCGATAGGCAAAAATCATTGATGTGTGGGCGCAAATTCTTTCGCGAAACTGATATCTGTCGGAGTCGGTCCCATTCCAAACAAGATGACTTCCCTGTTGCCCTGCAGTCAACGCCTCACCCTGCAGGTCCTGTCACATTTGAACTTCGGAGTGCTACGATTGGACCATGACAAAAGCATCAGCGCTTGTGCAGCGTTGGCCAAGTACATCCCAGACACCTTGCATGTGCCTCGGGTGGAACGAAAGGACTCGAACATTGACGTTTTCTTCAGACAAAATCTCGAAATTGGAAACGGAACACTTATCACTGCCTAATACATGACTATCTTGCTGATCCCCGGGAGATTGGAAAGTCGTGGAGAGTCCATGGATTGAATGACTTGGGGATTGAGGTGGAGCTAGATCTGTACAATAACATACAATAACCATGTATGGGCATTGTGAATCATTGTGATATGACATTACTTCAAAGTAATCATTCGTTCAGGAGGTGTTTGTGTCCAAGATCATCTGCTTCAGCATTTCGGCTGAAGTGCCTTGCCATAAATTCTCCGCGTAAATTTCCCCAGGGCCTTCAGCCGCCATGGGCAGCAACTTGTGTGCGGTCCAGGCAATGGAGCCAACCGAGGAGGTTCTTGTCAATGTAGAAAAGGCCTTTGAAAACACAGCGGTCGACGTGGCTACCCAGTCCCCGACGGCTCCGGGCGCGGGCCTGCCTCCGGGAGATTGGGATGGCAAACCAATGTTCGAGCACATTCTGGATGTCATGTCGGATGCAGAGAGGCAGCACATTTTGGAGAATACGGTGCTGAGTGAAGACCCCAGCAGCAAACACTTTGCCAAGCGTCACAAAGCCATTCGCTTTGCCACCATCATCAATGGCAGAGTGCAGACGTTCACTCAGAACTACTTCCTTCAGGATGTGGAGTACAATGACTTCTCAGGTGGACTCCGCAGATACTATGGTTTGATCAATGAAGACCTCTTTGAGCCTGGTGCCCCCATCGCCAAAGTGGTCTTGAATTTTGCCAAGTACTATGGGATTCCAGAGAAAACTGCCATCCTCATTCAGATCCAGACCAGCTACTTTGACAAAAAAGAATATGCAAAGACCCGTGCCAGTGTGACTGGGCAAGGTATCCACACAGATGGCGCAGATCGTGCCATGCTTGTCTGTTTGCATCGGGGAGACAAGCTTGAGGGTGCAGAGAACGTATTCCATGCCTCATTGGATGGCACGGAACCATTGTGTGAGGAGTTGCCTTTGCAAAACCGAGAAGGCCTTTACTTCAAAGACAACAGCCTCTATCACACGGTCACCAGAGCAGCGGTTGGCAAGTACCAGAACTTGGAGCAGGTTTCACGCACTATGATGATCGTGCACGCCCCGGCAGAGATCTACATGCAAGGTTTACCAAATCCGAACAACACTCTTGGTGCCAATGAGTCTGATGTCAAATTACGTAACCAGACAGAGACCTTGAAGAAACGTGATACCAGGTTGGGCGATCATTTAAACTGAAGAGGTTCAGTTTCATCAGAATATGAGCAAAAGGCTAAACTCTTCGAGCGATCTTTCATGTCAAACGATAACGTGGGAATCATATCATATGTGAAAGCATTGTGGGAAGTGAAGGGGTTGTGTACATGACATGATGGTGGATACCTGTTCTAGAAGCATGTAGATCATCTAGGCTCTCAGTTGTGGGGTACACGTCATGCCCAGCTCACACTACGGAAGATGTGCAAAAGTATGCTGACACTCTTGATCCTGGCCAATTTCTTTATTTCTGATTACTGCAAACGGTTTTGTATCCAATCACGTATTGTTATGTGGTAACTAGCTGGATTTGGATGCTCTTGTTGTCTCGCCATTGTTCAAGCCTTTCGTAAGAGTTCCGCGCCTTCATGCAAGCAGTGACGATGACAACAGGTATCCTTTCCAACTTTCCTTGGCTCATGCCATTTTCCCAAAAATGTTTCCCTCTTTGAACGATAACGAAAACGATAACTAAACGATAACCATTTCTTGACAAAATGTCCTTCGCTGATGGATGGCCCAGATGCCAAAAGATTCTTGAGATGATCCTTTGCCGTTTAATATTATCACTTGCTCATTGCGATCTTTTCGCTGCTATGCATATTCTTTTGCAGCGCCCCACTGCTTTAGTCAATCCCGGTTCATCTCGGGCACAACTGCACCTGCAGGTCCGGTTTGACGATCTTTATCCTAGATGAAGATAGCCAAGGCAAAGGCGTTGGACCAGGTCGATGGTTTGCTGCGCAGATGCTGGCGAGTGAATGAAAGGCATGGAGCATGTCGCTGTGAGAGCTCACCCGGTTTTCCTCCAACAAACTGAATTCAAAGCTTGTTTCTGAGCTGGAGAAAGGATGGTGCAACTGTGATTTGCAGTTGCGCTGGCAGGTATCACACCACACCCACCATACAGTTGAAGCGCTGGAAAAGAAAGCGCAGGGCAGTCAAAGATGCCCAAGACGCGAAGTGGAGGTGTAAAAAGGCTTTCCGCATGCAGTTTGCCAGGGGATGCGGATGATACAATCAGGAGAAATTGTAAAACGATATAGTGAAGTCCCAAAAACGATAACTTTGACCCGAAGATCGCATTTTTCAATTGAGGTTTTGCCGCTCATATGTTACTTTGGGTTTGCTTAGCACGTGCAAGGGCACGACTCACAGATTCTAGCACTTTTTAAAACTATGCTAGAGGATCAAAAGGAAACTGTGAGAACGCAAAGCAGGCCATGTACCTTCGCAGGAGAGCAAAAAGAATCATGAAGCAATTATGAGCGGTGGTACAGCAATGAAGGGTTTCCCCGCACAAGACAAATTGCTCGAATGGGTATCTGAAGTCCAGTGGCTGGCTAATGAATGGTTCATTCTGAATGCTATAACGGGTAGCAAGAACGGACCATGGAAGGCCCGGGATCACCAAGACGGGCCAACCCACTTACTTATCATGAATTTATTTGTCTTCAACGGCTCTTATTCCAGTCCAGGCACGACCAACACGCAGAGGTACGAGGGACCCACCCAAACTCTCCATTTTGCTCGGCAAAGCCCTGAAGTTGAAAAGTTCCGGAGAAACACAGGGTTTTGTCACACCCAGTGCCTTGGCGAAGGTGCTGAATTTGGACTTCTTCCGCTGCCACTTGGGACAAGCAGCTGTTGAACAACTGGCATCGGCCATCCCTCCAGGCTTGCTCCACTTGCAGCTCGGGTGTCTTGGCCTTTCGGATCTTTCGGAAAGGCGGCCCCTGCAAGAAACCGGGGGTTGGAAGAGCTCAGATAGGTCAAAAGTGGTCAAAATGTTGATCCACAGATATAATCAGATATCCACAGGATGCTGAGGGACTCCATCAAATCATTGGTCCACAGGCGGCCACTCATGGCAGATCATTTGCTTCTCAGGTTGACCCGATCTCGCGTGGGCGGTGGTGGATTGCGGCGCCTAGCGGAGAAACTGCCATCAAGTTTGAAGAGTCTGTGGTTGGATGTAGGATCTTGTGCCCTGGCACAAACGATTCACAAAACGTGAGTTGAGATCTTAAGATAAGATAGGATGACAACAAAATGTTGATGAAAGATGCTGAAAGATGGTGAAAACTACGTAGCTACTTCTTAATACCCCTTTTGCGCCCCTAGCATGCTGCACCATCGGTTTTGTGGGCAATGAGGGCATCTTGGCCATCAACCTCCAGGCGCTTCCGGATCTCAAATCCTTCCACCTTTCTGCAGAAAATGATCTGAAGGTGCCCGCCTGGGTCACGGGCAAAAGGATCATAGAGGTAGGACAGGCGTGGTCATTGCTTCTTCTGAATCTTATGTGTTATATATATATATATATAGTTAATAAATATAGATGATATTGTTATTTCTAATTTATTATTGTTATTATTATCATTTAATAGTTCTATCATTAATTTTAATTATAATATTATTATGATTCATTATTATTGTATATATATATATATATTATAATTATAATTATATTGTAATATATTATTATGTATTATTATGTATTATTATGTATTATTACTGTATTATTACATTGAGCCCGCTGTGCGGGTATCACCTTTCCACCCGCAGACGAAGACGAATTCCGAAGACGAATCGCGAAGACGAATTCCCCGAAGACGAATTGCCCCCCGAAGGCGAATTCCCCCCCGAAGACGGATTCCGAAGACGAATTTCACGAAGACGAATTGCCCCCCGAAGACGAATTGCGAAGACGACTTCCCCGAAGACGAATTTCACCCACGCCGAAGATAGAGATGAAGCGAAGTCATCCATGAAAGTGGTATAGATATGAATGATTCTAGATGAAGAGGAAAGCGAGACTAGACAGCACATAGATAAAATTGAATGAGGAGGACTGGCTAATGAAAATTCGAAGACAGGGCCTCGCATAACACGAAAGAAGACGCATTCCCACCCGAAGACGGATTCCGAAGACGAATTCCCCGAAGACGAATTGCCCCCCGAAGACGAATTCCCCCCCGAAGACGAATTGCGAAGACGAATTCCCCGAAGACGAATTGCTCCCCGAGGACGAATTCCCCCCCGAAGACGAACTGCGAAGACGAATTCCCCGAAGACGAATTGCCCCCCGAAGACGAATTCCCCCCGAAGACGAATTCCGAAGACGAATTCCCCGAAGACGAAGTGCGCTCCGCAGACGAATTCCCTCCCGAAAGAAGAGGTTTAATTTACGTGAACAGGATGGAAGCGTTGAAACGATGGGGAGGAAGTAATGGACGGAAGAGAAGAGTTGAAGCGAAAGGCACGCCGTATAGGAAACGGAAGGGAGTTGAAAGGGAAGGGAAGGAGTAACGAAAGGGATGAAAAAGAGTTGAAACGAAAGGAAGGAAGTAACGAATGGAAGGGAAGAGTTGCAACGAAAGGACGGACGCAATGAAAAGGACGAGTTGAAAGGAAAGGAAGAGCAAGACGAACAGGAAAGAAGAGTTGAAGCGAAAGAAAGATAAGAAAGGAGGTAACGAAATGAACGGCTTGAAACAAAAGGAAGAGGTAAACGAACTGGATGAACACATTGAAGCAAAAGGAAGGGAAGTAGCGAAATGAACGCCGTGAAACGAACGGAATGGTAAATGACAATGAACAGGATGGAAGCGTTGAAACGATGGGAAAAAAGTAACGAAGGGAAGAGAAGAGTTTAGAACTAAAGGAACGAGGTATAGGGAACAGGAGCGAAGAGTTGAAACGAAAGGGAAAGAAGTAACGAATCGAAGCGTAGAGTTGCAACGAAAGGACGGACGCGATGAAATGGACGCGTGAGAGGAAAGGAGGAGGTAAACGAAGCGGATGTAAGACTAGAAACTAAAGGAAAGAAAGAAGTATAACGAAATGAACGGCTCGAAACGAAAGGAAGAGGTAAACGAACCGGATGTAAGAGTTGAAAAACGAAGGTAACGAAATGAACGACTTGGAAAAAAGGAAGAGGTAAACAAACCGCATGTCAGACTTAAAAAGGAAGGAATCAGCGACATGAACGCATTGACATGAAAGGAAGAGGTAAAATGAACAGGATGGAAGCGTTGAAACGATGGGGAGGAAGTAACGAACAGAAGGGAAGAATTAAAACGATTTAAAACGGAAGGAACGACGTATAGGGAACAGAAGGGAAGAGTTGAAACGAAAGAAGTAGCGAACGGGATTACAAAGAGTATCAAAGAGTTAAAGCGAAAGGAAGGAAGCAACGAATGGAAGGGAAGAGTTGCAACAAAAAGACGGACGCAATGAAATGGACGAGTTGACAGGAAAGGAAGAGCAGGAAGAACAGGACAGAAGATTTGAGCGAAAAGACGGACCTAACGAAATGAACACCTTTAAATGAGAGGAAGAGGTGAATGAATAAGATGAAGCAATGGGGAGGAAGTAACGAACGGAGCAGAAGTTAAAACGAAAGGAGCGACGTAGGGAACAGAAGGGAAGACAAAACGAAAGGGAAGAGTAACCAACGAAATGCTCTGGATGCTATAGCCTCCGGGCTTGCTCTTTGAAATTCTGAAAATTCTTTTGATGCTACGTTCTTGGCCTTCACCTGAGGCATTTCAGCACGCCCTTGACGCTACGCTCTGGAGACAGTCGCCTCTTGAATGCTATGCTAATTTTCTCTTGGAAGTTCGAACCATCTCTTGGTGCTAGGCTCTTGGCTTACTCTTGGGTTTTCCGACACGATTTTGCTGCTACGCTCTTAGCTTTCTCCTATAGGCCAGTCCGGCAAGCTCTTGATGCTACGCTCTTAGCTGTCTATTGGAACTTCCAACACGCTCCTGGTGATTTTAACGCTCTTAACTATCTCGCGGGCTGTCCAACACTTTCTCTTTGCCTTGTCCTGAGACGTGCCAGCACGCTCTTGACGCTACGCTCTTGGCTTCTCTTGAAGCATGGCGCGCGATTTTTGCTTCTTTTTGTGACACATTGAATGCCAACACGCTCGTGATGCTACGTTCTTGGCTCCGGCTCACACTCTCTTGATGCTACGCGCTGAACCTTGTCTTGGAACAGTCCTAGATGCTGTTGACGCTACGGCCCACCACAATCGTGATGATACGCTCTTATAACTTTTTCTTGGAACTTTCAGCGCGCTCTTGTTGGTGCTACGCTCCGCCTCTTGACGCTGCGGTCTGGAGAAAGTCACGCTCTTCGTGCTACGCTCTTAGCTTTTGTTCTGGAACACGCCAGGACGCTCTAGATGCTACGCTCTTTTGTTCTTCCTCAAGCATTCCAGCATGCGCTTGATGCTACGCTCTGAGCTCCAACACGTTCTGGATGCTAGACTCTTAGGTTTTTCTTGGTCCTTCAACATGCTCTCTTGGTATTACTCGCCTAGGTTTCTCTTGGAACTTTCAACAGGCTCTTGATGTTACGCACTAAACTCCCGCATGTTCTGAATGCTACACGCTCAATACTTTCTCATTGAACCTGGAACACTCGGGCGCTCTCTTCGTTTGGGTTTGGTAAGAAGCTAAGAAGGTTCTACTACTTCAACTTAATGATTGATCCTTGCCTCAAGGATTTTCAACTGAGATCGCAAAAACGGGCCACACGATCTTGATAATTACCTCTACCCTTTATATTTCTACATAACCCAGCCTTGGTGATCAGACCAAATCCCTGTCTGCCCTCCGGCTCCTCTTCCTCTCTACATTCCTCTATTTATCTTCCCACATACTAAGACTACAGTACGCCTGCGCCCTTGCTCGTCATGCCTATAGCCTGTCAACGGCATGTGTCTTCAGGCAATACACAATGCGTCGTCAGGGCGTAGATAATGCGTTGTCGCGTCGTCAGGGAATGTGTCGTCACAATGCGTCGTCAGGGGGAAATGCGTCGTCAGGGCATGTGTCGTCAGAATGCGTCGTCAGGGGGTAATGCGTCGTCAGGGGGCAATGCGTCGTCAGGGAATGTGTCGTCACAATGCGTCGTCAGGGGGCAATGCGTCGTCAAGGAATGTGTCGTCACAATGCGTCGTCAGGGGGTAATGCGTCGTCAGGGGGCAATGCGTCGTCAGGGAATGTGTCGTCACAATGCAATGCGTCGTCAGGGGTACTCGTCACTTCGTCTTCACAAACAATGGCGTCGTCACAAATGTGCGTCTCGTCAGGTGGGGGGGGTAATATATATGCGTCGTCAGGGAGGCCATGAGGGGGGGAGGATGGGGGGCAATGCGTCGTCAGGGAATGTGTCGTCACAATGCGTCGTCAGGGGGTAATGCGTCGTCAGGGGGCAAAAAAAAAATTCTCGTCAGGAAAAATGGTGGTCGTCCCACAACAATGCGTCGGCAGGAAAGGAGGGGCAGGGGGGGTAATGATATATATATATATAAATAAATATATATATATAAATAAATATATATATATAAATAATAATATTAATAAATTTATTACTACTAATATTACGATCTAGCCTTACACAGAGCGCTCGCGCGCAGTTTCCCGAGGCCAATTTTCCCAAAAATCTGCTACTTTTTTGGGAAAATTGGCGAATACAAACTTAGTCTGCGCGAATACAAACTAAGCCTGTGCTTCCTGAGCCCCCTGCTCGGAGGTCGAAATTTTACTACTATTTTGGGAAAATCATTTTTGATTTTCCCAAAAAAGTGATACTTTTTTGGGGAAATTTCTCTTCTCCCCAGTCAGTGTCCCACTAAGCAAATGCAGTACGGTCGGTCAGGGTCGGTCGGAGGTTCGATTCCCCGCTGGTCCAGTGTCGCTCGGTAGGTCTTTCAGTTGTGTTTGAGCATGTATCTCCTGAATTTGGCGCGCGCGCGGAGTTCGCCACAATTTTGGCACTTTAACCCCGAGCCCAATTTTCCCAAAAATCTGCCACTATTTTGGGACTTTCACCCCGAGCCGAATTTTCCCAAAAATTTGCCACAATTTTGGGACTTTTCACGAATACAAACTTTGGGAACTTTCGTTTTGCGTTTCCGTTATTTTGAATTTACCGCATGCGACTGTCGCTCTCTTGAATTCACTACAGGGCCCACAAATATTTCAAGCTTGCAGGTCTTGGGTACGAGTGTCTTTTTGGTGCCGCTGACTTTGCATTGGAAAAAGGCCGCTGATATAGTGTCGCCAAGCTAGCGGAATGAAGTTACACAACCAAACCAGTCGCATATTTTCATATGGCTACACATTTAGTCATGTTAACCCTGTGGCGGTGCCCTCGGTGTAGACCGCATGGCTGTTCACTGTTGCGCCCCAAGAATTGCAAGCCGCAATCTATAACGTCATGTCCTCAATTTATTACTACTAATATTACGATCTGCCTGTACACAAACCACTTCGGGGAGCAGCTTTCAGTAGCAACTTTCGGGAGCCGCTTTGCAGAATAGCTTTGGGGAGAGGTTTTAGGGTATATATTTGAAGAATCGCAGCTTTCGGGCAATAGCTTTGGACAGCAGCTTTGGGAAGCAGCTTTGGCAAGCTGTCCGGAGCAACTTTCAGGAACAATCGCTTTGAAGAACAGCCGGGGGAAGTTTTACAAACAACTTCGGGGAGAAGCTTTCAGTAGCAACTTTCGGGAGCAGCTTTCGGGAGCCGCTTTGCAGAATAGCTTTGGGGAGCCGTTTTGGTGTATAGGTTTGAAAGGTTGCAGCTTTGGGGCAATAGCCTTGGACAGCAGCTTCTGGTAGCAACTTTGAGGCGCAGCCGTCGGGAGCCGCTTTGCAGAATGGCTTTGGGGAGCCGTTTTGGTGAACAGGTTTGCAGAATCGCAGCTTTAGGGCAACAGCTTTGGAGAACAGCTTTGGGGCACAACTTTGGGGAGCAGCGCCGGGGAACAGCTTTGGGTAGCAGCTTTGTGGAGCAACTTTGGACAGCTTTCCGACCAGCTGGCAGCTTCGGGCAGCAGCAACTTTGGGGAGCAGCTTTCCGCAGCTTTGGGGCAACAGGTTTGGAGAACAGCTTTGGGCACAACTTTGTCGAGCAGCGCAGGGGAACAGCTTTGGGGAGCAGCTTTAGGGAGCAGCTTTGAGGAGCAGCTTTGCACGGCAGCTTTGAAGAACCGCAGCTTTGGGGAGCAACTTTGGGGAGCAGCTTTCGGGAGTCGCTTTGGAGAATAGCTTTGGGGAACAGGTTTGAAGCATAGCCGCTTTGGGGCAACCGCTTTGCAGAGGTGCTTTGGAGAACAGCTTTCGGAAGTTGGGGAGCAACTGTGGGGAGCAACTTTGCAGCATTGCAGCAACATTGACGGACAGTTGCTTTGAAGAACGACAGCTTTGGGGAGTAGCTTTAGAAAGCAACTTTTAGAAGCCGCTTTCGGAAACAACTTTCGGGGGCAGGCTTAGCAACTTTGGGGCGCAGCTTTCGGGAGCCGCTTTGCAGAATGGCTTTGGGGAGACGTTTTGGCAAACAGGTTCGCAGAATCGCAGCTTTCGGGCAACAGCTTTGGAGAACAGCTTTGGGCACAACTTTGTGGAGCAGCGCAGGGGAACAGCTTTGGGGAGCAGCTTTAGGGAGCACCTTTGAAGAACAGCTTTGCACGGCAGCTTTGAAGAACCGCAGCTTTGGGGAGCACCTTTGGGGAGTAGCTTTTAGAACGCAAGTTTGGGGAGCAATTTTCGGCAGCAACTTTGGGGAGCAGCTGTCCGCAGCTTTGGGGCAACAGCTTTGGAGAACAGCTTTGGGCACAATTTTGTGGAGCAGCGCAGGGGAACAGCTTTGGGAGCAGCTTTAGGGAGGAGCTTTGAGGAGCAGCTTTGCACGGCAGCTTTGAAAAATTTCAGCTTTGGGGAGCACCTTTGTGAACACAACTTTGGGGAGCAGCTTTTGGCAGCAACTTTGGGGAGCAGCTTTCGGGAGTCGCTTTGGAGACTAGCTTTGGGGAACAGGTTTGAAGCATAGCCGCTTTGGGGCAACCGCTTTGCAGAGGTGCTTTGGAGAACAGCTTTGGGAAGCAGCTTCGGGGAACCGCTTTGGGGAGCAGCTTTGGCAAGCTGTCCGGAGCAACTTTCATGAACAATCGCTTTGAAGAACAGCCGGGGGAAGTTTTACAAACAACTTCGGGGAGCAGCTTTTAGTAGCAACTTTCGGGAGCAGCTTTCGGGAGCCGCTTTGCAGAATAGCTTTGGGGAGCCGTTTGGGGGTATAGGTTTGAAGAATTTCAGCTTTGGGGCTATAGCTTTGGACAGCAGCTTTTGGTAGCAAGTTTGGGGCGCAGCTTTTAGGAGCCGCTTTGCAGAATGGCTTTGGGGAGCCGTTTTGGTGAACAGGTTTGCAGAATCGCAGCTTTAGGGCAACAGCTTTGGAGAACAGCTTTGGGGCACAACTTTGGGGAGCAGCGCCGGGGAACAGCTTTGGGTAGCAGCTTTGGGGAGCAACTTTGGACAGCTTTCCAGACCAGCTGGCAGCTTCGGGCAGCAGCAACTTTGGGGAGCAGCTTTCCGCAGCTTTGGGGCAACAGCTTTGGAGAACAGCTTTGGGCACAACTTTGTGGAGCAGCGCAGGGGAACAGCTTTGGGGAGCAGCTTTAGGGAGCAGCTTTGGACAGCTTTCCGGACTAGCTTTGAGGCAGCTTCGGGTAACAATATTGGAATTTTGGGGAGTGTTTTTGGGACGCGGCTTTCGGTAGCAACTTTGAAGAGCAGCTTTGGGGAGCAATTTTGCGGCTTTGAAAGCAGCATTGATTTTTATTCCCATCGTAATTCCGCGTTGTTGGAAACAGCGGACCGGCCCTAATATATAATATTATTGATA